>JAABKJ010004774.1:0-23909 GCA_011634705.1 Andricus grossulariae
ATATATGTGTGTGTGTGTGTGTGTGTGTGTGTGTGTGTTACAGGCAAAGTCCGATGTACCGTTACACCGCAGTCTGTCTGGTCCCTCCGCGATTTGACTGAGCGGTGTCAGGCAAAGTCCAAAGTAGCACTTTCATTTCGGACTCTGCCTGGTCAAATCGCGAGTGTCCGATAGGCTCAGGAAAAGTCCGGAGTAAAAATAAAACCTTTGGGGTTTACTTTTCTCACTGCACAGTGGGCTGGCTCGGGAATTTACAATTCAAAATTATTTGTAACAATTAAATTATTAATAACAATAATGGTTTATTGTTGATTTATTCGATGAAAAATAATTCAATATACGTGTAAAATGCTTCCTATCATAAAGGATAAACTGTAACATTTTATAGATAAAAGAAACAAAACTACAATATTTATTGTAAAAAACAAGTTTCCAGTGAAAAAGAGCCAGTAATAGGTGTTCCGTTTATAAAATTTGTTATTAACATTCAAAATATTAATTTATTGAGATCGAAAATCACTGTTTAGACGATGCTAGTAAGATTTAGTATGGCAAATAAAAAATCTATCTTTGATTAAAATAGGCAAATTGAATATCTGGTTTTAAAATGGTTTATAACAATAATTTTAATTATTGAGTGTTTCTAGACTTTTAAAAACTAATTCTTAGCAATTACACTTCAAAACTTTTAATGTCATATTAGTTTCATAACTAATTGAAAATGTATCTCCTTACTCCCTCCCACCGTCTTTTTATTTAGGTACTGATGCACCTCCTTAGTTATCCTAAAAACGGCAATAGTTTAATCTAGTTCTTGACGTGGTCGTGGTAGTTTGGAAGATTGTTGAATAGAAGTACTTGATCTAATGCTGTAAGTATTTTAAAAGTAAATTTTTTATCTTGTGGTTGGAGTTTCAGTGTAGATTTCCGAATAAGTTTTTTTTTTATCGCTTCGGAATAATATTTATAAATCGATAGTGTTTTTGAAAATTCTTAACGATGGCTGAAACAGCTAAAAATCAACTGATGAAAATCAAATTCGAAGCCAAATTTAGTGCCCTCAAAATTGCAGAAGACTCGTCGCGTATTTCGAATTTAGAAAGATACGATGAGATCGTGAAGGAAGTTGAAGGTGCTAAAGAAAAAAGGAAAAATCTACGTTGAATTATAGGCGTTTTAAACGTTAAGATGTTCTCCAGGTTGGAGATCACAAGAAACTGATTACGCCACTTTCCGGAAAGCAGCAGGATGTGAAATATTTTTTGTGTGATAACGAAATATTTGATGCGATTCATCAAGCGCATCTTGGATGTGGTCACCGTGGACGAGACCGCACAGAGAAAGCTGTGAGTGAAAAATATTCAAACATAACTAGAGGCTCAATCAATTTATATTTACAATTATGTGTGATCTGTGAGAAAAACCGGACTCTTCCTGTAAACGGTTTAGTGGTAAAGCCTCTATTGTTTTAAGAAATCTTAAATTACTTTTTAAACAATAATCCTAAGGTTGAGTGAAAAATAAAAAATCTGTCTTGAGTGAAATAGCCAAATTGAACATTTTAAATGTTAATAACAAATTTTATAAACGAAACACCTATTCTGGCTCTTTCTTACTGAAAAGTTAAAAAAAATACAGTTTATCTTTTATGATAGAAAGCATTTTACACGTATATTGAATCATTTTTCATCAACTAAATCAACAATAAACAATTATTGTTAATAATAATCTGATTATTACAAATAATAGACTGGTGACTTGCATGAAATATATAGTCTGTAATTTTGCTTTAATTAATCGGCTTTTCCTGGAAAGGCTTGAATTCGGACATTATTTACACTAAAGACAAATAAAAATATTAAAAATGAATTATTTATGGTTTCTAAGTACATCTACGGTAAATATGATACATATCGAGTTTATTTTTAAATTTTTTTTACACAATTGCGACCTGTAAACTATTTTGAATTGTAAATTCCCGAGCCAGCCAACTGTGCAGCGGGAAAAGTAAACCCCAAAGGTTTTATTTTTACTCCGGACACAATTAAATAACAACACAATAACAAAACACATGAAAATACCTTGAAAAACGGCAATACAAATAAATGAGAACAAAAATAAAATTTATGCTGTACGTGTGGTCGGACCAACATCAAGGATTTTTTTTTCATTGTTTTTTAGACATCAAAAGCAAAAATGGAAGTACGAGTATATCGGGAAAAGTAGAACACATCCAACGGAACATAACAGCGACAAGTTTAAAAAAACATGCAAACACCAAGATTTGGTCTAGGAAAAAGACCGGGCACGTATTGAAACACAGAGGAAATCTACCTATAGTAACGCAGATAGAAGAAAGCAACTTAAAAAAAAGATATTGCTGAACTAATACGTCAAAGGGACATGCAACATGAAAATTTGATGCAAAATGTACTCACAAAGATGCGAGAATGCGTACAAGAAATGAGCAATCAACTCAAAATATCACATCAGAACAGGAAAAGGAATAATCAACTCAAGGGACAAGAAACAACAAAAAAACAACCAACAAAAAACACACAATGAAAAGTTAGAAGAACCAGAGGAATTATTGCTTGGACAACAAATAGGGGGACAGTTTTACTCTCTAATTATTGGTTACAATAACATGAAATATAACACAGAAGAAAATAAATGATAAATTACAAACACTAGCCACGTGGAAATCGGCCTAACTTAGCCCAACTTATAATTGGGCCCCAACTGGGCAGTCCAATTAACAAAAAGTGAAATTAATTAACAGGTTATTTTAATTATATAATTAAGTGGATGCAATCATACCCAAATCCTGTAACTTTTCCAATTATTCCGAATTTTTAATTATGAAAACTTATGTAAATAAAGGCGATCAGTGTTTGATTCTGTGCTTGGGCTTACATTGGGCATGCCCATAGAACGCCCATAGTGGACGTTCTGTATTAATTAACAGGTTATTTTAATTATATGAGTAAGTGGATGCAATCCCATCCCAATTCTGGAGCTTTTCAATTATTCAGAAGTTTTAATTATCAAAACTTATGTTTATAAAGCCGATCAGTGCTTATTTGTTCTTAACTGGGCTTAAATTGGGCTTACCCATAGAACGCCCATAGTGAGCACTATCGGAGCAAACCAGTCTGGCCCCAAAAAGTAACGCCAGTTGTATCGATAGAGGGCAGTAGAAAGATAAAACGCCGGCTGTGGTCTGCTGCTGTTTACATCGGTAAATTTATTTTAAACTGCATCCGTTTAGAAATAAATATGAATCGGGATAATTCTGATAAAAAATATCAGCGCGAATAATAAATTACGCATACGGGTTAAACAATATTGAGCGATTCAAGCAGAATCTAGCACCCATATTTCATTTTTATAAATGAAAATGATTGTTACATTATAACGTTACATAGGAAATGAATCATTTACGAATATAACTTGTTTATTATATTTTGTTGGAAATGTTAAAGTACATTAATTTGCTGAAAAAATAATTTTATTCCTTCATCCTTAAAAAGAACTTCTGACCATTAAATTTTGTTCACACACTAAAATTTTCCTTTGAACATTATGGTAAGTTTATATAATAATATATTTTACATATTATATTTTTCATATACTTGAAATAATGAAACTGTTTTCAAACTAGATATAAGCTCTAAATTGAAATCGAAATTTCCTAAAAGTGACGAAGAGATCAGCAGAGCACAGTAAAATTTTCAAGTAAAACAACAATAAATAAACATCGCCTTGTGATGTTTCTTATTATCAGTTGAGTATTTGTACTGAAGCAAATTTATTGCAGAAAACACCACGTTAGATGCTTTTAGGACTAATCAGATTTCAATGAATCTAGACCTTTTGAATCTAAAAATACAGCCAAAGAATTAATTTCTTTAGATCAACAAAAGATATGTGTCTGGTTTAAATAAAAATTACTACTGTTAAAGAATATTTTATTGATGCCAAGAAATATGATTCAAGTAAATGCATTTTCTTGGTTCCAGAAATTCTATTTTTCAGTGTATTTTGATAAGGTTCACCGAGATGCAATCATTTTAATGTTTTGTTT
Organism: Andricus grossulariae; assembly: GCA_011634705.1. NCBI lineage: Eukaryota > Metazoa > Arthropoda > Insecta > Hymenoptera > Cynipidae > Andricus > Andricus grossulariae. The sequence continues at coordinate 4,088 of JAABKJ010004774.1, forward strand.
TCGCGACGCTACGAACTTTCGAACGTGGACTGTCATGTTGAATTGGAGTACGCGATCGTACCAAGCTCAAAGGCACTAAGATGCTCACTTTTAAGATTCTTTCAACAAAATATTTTGGTTGAATCAAACAAATATTCTGTTGATTCTAGTAAAATACTCTCTTAGATTATTTGGTCGATCCAAGCAAAAAATTTTGTTAAATGAATAAAATGTTTTCTAAAATTAAAACGAAACGATTCAACCAAAAACTTCGATTGAACCAAATCAATTTGATCAACTGAACGAAAATTTTGTTCATTTGACCAAAATATTTTCTGGAATCCAACAAATGCGGCCAACAAAACGATTTGGTTGAATGACGACAATTTTTTTTCTGGGTGTAAAATTGAATTGAAAATACTCATTTAATATATGAAAAATATAGGATAAAAACGACTTTCATATATTGGCCGAATTAATTTCCTGTCGGGCAGGCTGTGCATTGCTTCAGTCACAGATTTCTCCGCAAGAAATAAATATGCTGTTTTTCAAATAAGGATTTTAAATGACACGTATTTTACCAGTTTGATGAAATTTTTTTGTAAAAGTTAGGAGTATCTGAATTTCTTGGATTGCCGGTTACGACGTTATTCAAGAAATAGTTTATGAGAAATGCTTGATGCAAAGTGTCAGTTGAGTGAGAGACGCCTGAAGCGAAAAACCATAAATGCTAACGGGCCCGCGTGGAGAGCTTTACATGGCTTTACATGGTGACCCCTTATACCGTCTCGTACACTTCTCTTTCTCACTTTTCTCATAAGAAATTCTTGACGCCCTGCAGTATAACAAGGCTAGAATCAAAGGACTTACGCTTACCCCGGAAGGGCTTTGGCCTAATGGTATAATAACAATAATAATAATATAATAAAGAGCCTCGGTCGCTCAGGCGGTTAGGCGCTCGGACTTCACGTTAGAAGTCCGGGGTTCGATCACTGACCCGATACCTCTGCATAATTTTTTATGTATTTCTATCGAAGTTCTGGTGGTTCGTATCCCATCTTAAGCTGTAGGTGCCCCCATCATGCACTTGACTGCCACCTAGTGTGTGGATATATATTTGGTCTTGATTTTGTCTTGGGTTAAGACTAATCCAAGACAAAATCAAGACCAAATATTTTTACCCAGGATTTCAAATTAGGCTTACTGCTCTTATCAGATCACTTGATTGAATTATAAAAATATGCCCATGACTAATGATATATACCGAGACAGCCTCGTGCAAACTATTCAATTATCCAACTCTAACAAAAATGCCTTCGTCTTTTCTTGCAAAAATTGTGAATTTTCATTTTTCAAAAGAAAAAAAAAAGTTTTCTCCTTTCCGAGATGCAGGCTAAAAAAACGCTGGGGTTTTTGAGAAAATTGAGTTTGAAGATTATCAGAAACACCGTCGTTATTTTGTTAATTCTAAATGTTTAGATTTGAATTCTAAATGTTTAGCTTCGCTCGCAAGTATGAGCGCGCCTAGGGCGCGCAACTGTTGGTTCTCGCGCTTCGCGCTCGATAATATATTGATCTCGCGCTTCGCGCTCGATGATGTGTTTACCTCGCGCTACGCGCTCAGTCTTTGCATTTCCCCCACATTTGCGCCCAGAACTTTAAAAATTAAAGGTCAAATCATCGACAACTGTAATTTGATGATTGTGACTTCTCTTTTGTTAAAGCTCCTCTTGCTTTAACGAACACATTCTCATCACGTATCTCGTGCTTCGCACTCGACTTTTTCCAAAATCTAAACTTTTCGACATTATGTTCAACACTATTATATCAAATGTATATCATATTTATTTCTGTATCTCAAGCTGGAACTGCTTATTCCGATTTTGCAAAATAATGTACAAATGTTATTTTTCATGACTACTTCAATATTTTCTCCTTATTTTGCACCAATTTTAATCCTCAGTTATCCTGAAAAATCTATTGTTTCAATAATTTTGTATTATTACAATTCATAATATGCATTGGTATTGAAACATATGTATTTGCATTGTCTTATTTTTATTATTATAAAAAAGCGTGCATCCTATACAAAAAATGTTGTTATTACACATTTTATTGCAACTTGTGTCATCTCTCCATCAATTAATTTTTTGTTTATTTTCAGTTGTTTTTTTATTCAAACTGAAAATACGCACACTAGTGTAAAGTGGTTTTAAGCAAATTTATGGATATAATTTAGGCGGAAAATGTAGTTAAATAAAAAGTTATTGCAGCTGGTGTCGTTTTTCCAAAAAGTCAATTTTTAATTTTCGATGTATTTTTATAGCAAGAGTTTATACAAAATTTGTAGATCTTTTTTGGTTGAACAACTTTTGTCTTTTCATTTTTTTTCGTCTCTTGGGTCATTTTTTAAAAATTTAACTTAATTTGTACATCCTCTTTGAGTGAAAAAGTTTGCCTATTATTTTTTTTCTTTCCTTGTGTCGTCTTCCAAAAATTTGAATTTTTTTATTTTTAATGTTATTTTTCACGAATAAAACAAAAACTACGCGTCCTATCAAAAAGTTATTCATAACAAATTTGTAGATCTTTTTTGGGTGCACGATTTTTGTATCTTCGTCTTTTTTTGTATCTTGCACAGTTTGACCACAAAATGGAATTTTTCATTTTTCATTATTTTTTGTGCGATCAAAATTTGAATTTTCGATTTTTCAAAAAAATGCAAAATGTTGTTATGATAATCTTGTAGGGCTCTCAACAAGAAACGTTTTTCTCCTCTTGACTTTTTTCATATCATGCGTTGTTCGGCTTAAAATATTAATTTTCATTTGTTTTTGGGGATTTTGAAAATGCTATAACTCTGATAATATTAATTTTATCTAAAAATTTCAAAGAAATAAATTGTTTGTATTTTGGAGTGATACTAATAATTGTATATAAAATTTTCAAATTAAAAAAAAATTGGTCTCAAAAATTTTAAAAATGTGCTCATTTTTTTAATTTTGATCGTAAATTGCTGGTTAACACACTCGTTCTTTCTTTTCGGCAAAGTTCACCGAAAAAAATATTCGAATATAATAGCCATGCCCCACTTTTCACAAATTTGATTTTTTTCTCACATAATTCTTTAGTTCTGAAAGAGGTTTGGATTTCTAAAGTAATATTATGACGTAAAAATGGAGGAAATAAAAATAACAACATTTTTAAAATTTCATAATTTAAAAAAAAATTGTCAAATGTTGCAGAAGTTCTGATTAAAGTTCTGTTTTTTCTCGGAAGAGTTTTATTAACAACTTTTGCGAATTTGTAGCCTGCGAAAATGACATTCAGGCAATCGTTCAAGGATGTGGAGGATATGGCAAAAATTCTGGAAGAAACCCCATAACGTCCAGATTTGTATCTTTTTGTACTCTAGAATTCAATTTTCGGTAAGTGCAATTTGGATTTTTAGATAAAATTAAGGAGAATGTTGGATGCAGGAAGCTGTTTATAAGATTTCTTATAATAGGCCAAGAGACTGCCCGTAAACAGTAGAGTATCAAATTTCCGAAAAACACATGTTTCCTCCCAAAACGGTCAGTTTCCTCTGGAAAACTCTAGTTTGAAAATAAAATCCGCTAAGTCCGATAAAGTATTTTTAAATTTCAAGCATTCGCGATAGTTTTGGATTATTATACTGCCCATCAACAGCATGGCATGTATTTTTATGAAATTTATGGAAATTCATGGAAATTTATGGAAATAAATGAAAATGTATAAAACTTATGAAAATTCACGCAAACTTCTGAAGGTCCAAAATATTTTTTTAAATGATTAAAATTTTGTTCTAAAGTTTGTAAAAATTCTGTGAAATGAAAAAATGAATGAGTGACTAAAATCTTCAAAACTCTTTTTGAAACCTTCACAAAAATCAGAGAAAAACTATGTTCAATCATAAATAAAAAAACTTGAAGCGCGCATAGCGCGATATTGATGATGCTAGTTATTTTTAGAAACAATACAATTTAATTTAATTGATAGGAATTTGGATAAAAAAGTTCCAGCAAGTTTTTCAGTTAATAAAAAATGAATTCATACTATTTGCGGAGTTGAAAAAATCATTTCATTGAATGCTCAATAATTACTTGTATTCTTTTTTGTTTTACGTAAATTCCGGCTGTGATCACGTATTTCAAAGAAGAAATGAAATAATTATAATGCATTCTATAAAGTTATTTGAGTCTGGCAACACGAATTTATGACCACTTATATTTAGGATTTTGAAATTGTATGAACTCAAGAGTTCAAATATAGTTAAATTTTTTTGTTCGATTTAAAAAAAAAAGAAAATATTTCAAAATTGTGTCATTTTAATTTGTAGCGCTTCATGGATGAATATTTTAGAGTTGAAAACGTTGGAAATCGAATAATTTTAAATTTGATTACTGAAAAATAAACTCTAAATCTGAATCAGTAATGAATGGGACACTGACTCGCATCAGTAAGAATTTTCACTGATTCACAATGAAATCTCGCTGATTCAAATAGCAAGGAATATCAAGACTAAAAAATATAAAAAAGAGCTTAGAATAATCGAAAAATAAAAAAATAATTAGGTTCCAAAGTTACCAATAGGTGAATGTACATAACTTCAAGAATAAACAATGCTTAATAAAATCATTCATTTCCTATAAGTATAAAAAATTTTTAATTTAAAAGTCTTATGTTTAAAAATAGTTGAAATTATAAATCCTTTCCCAATTATTGAGAATTCCAATAGAAAAGATTCGATTTCGGTAACGAATAAAGTTGAAGTCAAACAACAGAAGAGGAAAATGATAAAATTTTTGACTTTGGAATATCTTAAATTTACAAAAAAAAACTAACTCCTAAAAGTTATTCTAAATTAAGAAAACTTTAAACAAACGAAAATTAAAAATTCAGGCTATCTTAGTTCAAAATGTATTTAAACTATAAACTTGCCACATTTGAAAATAATGGAGTTGATGAATTTAACTATTCAGAAAGAAATATTATAGGCGTGGGTCAATTCTTTCTTTAAAGAATACCTAGAAATTGAATTTATCGGGTTGGGATGAAATGTAATAATTATATTGGAATATGTAAAGTGGAAATTAATTTTCTGACACTCAAAGCCCAAAAAGAACCCTCTGAGTCGAAAATCTAATCGCCAGGGAAATCTTGAAGTTAAAACCACGAAAAATCGGTCTTTGAGAAAAGCGCAATTGAAACTGGTGATAGCCATATAAGCGCACGTGTTATTTCCCCCCCCTTTATTACAAGATATACCGAAAATTGAGCGCACATTTATTACATTATTGGTGTATGTACAATAGCATATTGATTTTTAATATATTTGTCTTATTGAACTACAAGTTTTATTTTTGCTGGCGCGAACCAGCACCTCTAGAACAAACACCATACTTACGCCTTAGATTAATATTGTAATTTCCAATCAAGGCTGCAGCTGAGACATTATTTTTCGACAGATTTTTCTCCAAATGAGGATTCTGATGAGGAGGGATAGAAATGTGTTCATATATATCTTTCGATGGTGACATTGGTGGAGTAGTGTTTGGATGATTATAGCCAGAGCCCGATCCAGAATCACCACATTGATACCCCACATTTTGATAGGGATGTTTGGCACCTCTTGAACTCGCTCCGGAACCTCCAGAATGATTCTGGAAATCTTGATGCTGTTGGTACATAGGTTGTTCGTGAGAGCCATCAGCGTTTCTTTGAGTATTGAATTCGAGACCTCTTTTTTGATAACGGTCAAAGAACACCTTTTCAGCATTTTGCCCCTTGAATTTCCATATCATCTTTGATTTCCCCCTTACACGATGATCCTGAAAATCTTGATGCTGTTGGTACATATCTACATGGTGTGGTTGGAGGTGAGGTTCGTTGGCACTTGTTCGAGCTTTGTCATATATAATTTCCATGTTATTATCAATTTTTTTTGAGATGAATGGTAAGAGCCACTGTCGTATCGTTCATTATACAAATCGAGAGTAGCTTTAGGTGAATCAGGTATACCTTTTTGTTTATAATGCTTCACAACAAGTTTTTGGGCACTCTCCCCAGTTGGATCAGTTTGTTTATTAAGCTCAAGCCCATCCCACCAACTATAAGCAGGAGGATTTTTTTAGCGTGCAGGGTTGCCCAAAATCTGAGTTGCTCTATCATCGCCTCTGCGACGCTCATCATCTGGCTGAAGAGCTGTACGTGTACATTTAACAAAAAATTTTTTTAGTAGATTACTTGCTGTTTTTGTGAAAAGACAAAGGAAAATTATAAAAAAATTGAAAAATAATGTCTCAAGCTTAAGACGGTTACAGCCTAATGTGTCGAAGGCATTTTTGGCTAGAGTTTGATTTTTTTTTTTTTTTTTGAATAGTATGCACGAGGCTGTCCCGGTATATATTATCAGTCACGGATGCATTATTGTAATGCAATCAAGTGATCTGATAAGAGCGTGTGCCTTGACATATTGGGCAAGCCTGGTTTTTTCCCCATCATTCACGGACTGGGTTGCAGTCAAGTGCATGATGGGGGGGGGGCCTACAGCTTGAGGTGGGATCCGGACCACCAGAACCGTTTCTGGTTTCCTTTTGCCGTAATAAATTATTATTATTACTATTTTACCATTAAGCCGTTCCCCTTTTAGGGTAGGTGTGAACTGCTAGGTTGGGAAGTAAAAATGTCTTGTGTCACACGTTAATTTCGCAACACTGCTCTGACCCAGGTTGTTGATCAATCTATCTAGCGATCACCTCACGTGGAGAACCTCACAAAATTGTTATGCGTGGTTTCCCACTTGGGCCCATCAGTATCCAAGGTCTTTGTTTCAAGCTTCATTCACTGTACTCATATTCTTTTTATAAACTATTTGTCGCCAAACTTTTTTGTCCTCGCATACTACTCTAGCTTCCTTCACGTCCATGCATTCTTTCATGCAAGCTCTCGTGTTTCTATGGCTTCTTATGTCTCTTCGGATTAATGTCTCATTCACAGATTCTAACCATTCTTGCGGCGGTCTACCTCGGGGCATTCTGCCATTTATTTTACCATTATATACCTGTTTGGTCAGTCGTTCATCTTTCATTCCTTCAAGATGTCCGAACCACCTTAACTGATTTCTTTCCCATGTGTCAACTAATGCCTCTCTTGTCCTTTGTCCATCAGTGTTTTCCCGCATATTATGCGCAGAGGTTTCCAAGCCAATCGCGTTAATTTTACTCTTGTCCTTTTCTTGACAGGTCCATGTCTCGCTACCGTATAGTGCAGCCGGTACAAATATAGAATTATATATGGTCATGTTAGTGTTTTTTTTATTTGTTTTTATTTCTGAGAATCGACCCTTCTCTACCGATAATCTTCTTACCCTCATTTATGCGCCTATCTAACTCTTCATCTATTTTTCCGTCGCTGGTGAATAGGCTACCTAGATATACGTATTTGTCAACTGGTTCTAATCTCTTATCATTCAGGACAATTGTGACGTCTGGATAATGAAATTACATCACTTATCTAATTATCAGAAATAGATACTCATTTTCGCTCGATTAAATAATCAGCACAATTTCTAATTCAATGAAACTTATGCTAAAAAATGCAATCGATGCGGGATTCGAGGTAAACTGAGAGAGAGAGAGAGATTAAACTAATTTAAAATTTAATTAATAATTTATTTAGTTTACTACATTGATCAATAATCTTGTCAAATATGCAGAGATAGGTCAGAGTCCCATGTCATCAAGTATATCCCATGAAATGCAGCTTTTAAAGAAATGTAAGATTCTAAATAATGTTTTAGGCAATAAGACAAGAAAGTTAAAATAAGTGAAAATCTAATCGATTGCTTACCCAAATTTTATTTGTTGTGTCTAGTCCTTAAGAGCCAGAAGAATTTCCACTATTTGATTGTGGAATCTCCGGCAAGTTTGCAATGATCGTTGCAGAGAGGGCAAAAGATCCGTTAGAGATTCGACAGTCGGGTAATTTTTGAAGATGATCAATCTGATGATTTCCCCTAGAAGAATGATGTTGTGCCAAGATTTCTCCTGACAGCGTTGGAGGGTCCTCAACATAATCGTAGAGGGTTCATCGATTTTATTCTATTGGCCTGAAGTCTTCCTAGGATCCAATTGAGACAGGGATTTTTGCGTCGATATTTAACAAGTAATGGTTAGTGGCTTAAGGGTAATAAATACATTTGGATTGTAGCCACAGTATTAAGACTTCACAATTTATACAAATTCCAATTTTGTGCACATACACTGTCGTGATACAATTTTATCTTTCACCAGTATTAACAGATAACAGATTTCTTACTCACGAAACGGAGACAGAAAACAGACCGAAAGACGAGAAAACGACAGAAAAACTACTCGACGGATTACAAAATCGGACAGAGCCTTCGGCGAATAACAGAAACTGAACTGACGTATAAAAGATCGGATAGAGCCCGGATAAAGGACAAACGGAAGAACTGACGGATTACGATCGGGCAGAGCCTTCGGCGGATAACAGAAAAACGAAGACTCAACTTAATAATTTCGGTAGGGTTTATTATGGCACAGATTCCATGCGAATCCTAAAAATCGATAAAGGTAGTCACATTGATTAGTCGCCATTTTGGATTTCCTCTTTTAACTTTACGCAATTAGAGGAGACTGGAAAATCCGTAAATGATAAGGTTTTTAGGGTGAAGCCACATGAGACGTATGCAATTCGTAGAAATCTGATGGATCAATACCAGACAGATTTGTATTGATTTGTATTTTATAATTAAGTTTGTGTCATGAATAATTATAATTTATAATTACCGTCACATCGCAGGACGTAACACAATGTTGCATATTGTTTTCTCACTTTTTCCTTCAAACACATTTAAACACTAAAAATTCATTCTATCCTGAAATAAAAAACAATATGTCACTTTTAGATATTTCCTTGTAATTAAAATTCAGTACAAATTATTTTAATATAAATCTTCTTCATATATTATTGTTGCAATATATTAAAGAAATACATTCCCGATAACATATATCGCACACATTTAATGGTCTATTAGGGGAAATCTCCCTACAGTGAATAGTGCAATCTATCGTGGATAATCATTAACTCAAAATACTCATGTATGTAAATTCATTCATTTAATTTGATTAATTGTTAAGATACTATACGTGCTAATAAATTTAAATCAAAATTAATGATTTTTCTGTTATTTGTGCTCCTAATTAATGATTCTCCACTGTAGGCTTGATTATTCACTGTAGGGAGGTTTTCCCCTAGTCGAGAAATTTGACATATCTCTAAGAAAATGGCAAAATTGCGACTTTTTAGGATCCTTTTACATTTGAAGGTCGTTTGGGCAGGGTAAAAAAATGTCAGTGGCACTATTGCTATATATGTAGAAATTTACTTGCTTTGAAATATTTCTTCTGTTAACTTAGATCACATAAAAGAATTTGTTGTCTGCAAATGAGAAGAAGTTTGTCACTTTTAGTGATTTTGGACTATATCTATGATGCGGAAACAGAAGATTTGTTTTAAAATGAATCTTTAGGGGAGTATTTTTGACTACCAACAAAATTTTTCAACCCCATTAGAACTACGAATGAAGAACTTTATTTTCTCCAATACGCCGTATTGTGCAACTTTAAATGTTTTTCATTTGTTGATTTCCAATAAAATATTGAACACTTCAGTTTAAAATTGTTCAATTTTAAATTTAAAACTGTACAAATTCAGAATAATTGTTTGGCCTTAGATAAGTTCATTTGAAGTTTAATTTTTTATTTTTTCAAAGTGTAAATTGTTTAATTTCAAAAGTTGGAATTTGAAAATTTAAATAACCGTGAAAATGGTTTGAAAACCGGGAAAATGACAGGTGGCTATGTTGGACTATATCGATAGTCGACCGCGGAATCGATTGTCCTGGCAAGTTTTTTTTCTGTAACAAGGGGGAACTACAGCCTTTGGAATTTTGTTTAAATTCATACTCTTCCCAGTAATAGGTCATTCCCAAACTTGTAATATGCTAAATTGCACTCAATAACTCTCGATATAAGACTAGTTTCGGGCATGGCTTGTAGTGGCCTCGATCCTGAATCAGGGAAATCCAAACGTAAACAGGCAGGGCCGTGTAAATAATTTATGTTGGATTTGGACGCATGCCGCAACCTGATGCAACTAACGCGCTGAGAGTGCGGTCCTTTTGCTGTTTGTCACGCTTGACTGAACACCGCCTCCCTTTCGGCACGTGGATCCTCCATTATCAAGCCATGATATTACTTAAAAAAAATTCTTTTCATGCGAAAAAGTTCTTTTTTTTTAAACCCTCATCACTTCCGAAGCCAATATTTCATGGATGATTCTGGAAAATTCTGGTGCCTTAGGCCATTTTTCGTTGAAAAACATCACTCATTACTCTAATTTCAAAAAATGAATCTAATATAAATAGAAAATGTATTTTAATTATATATTCTATTTATATTTTTATTTCACTTTCATCTCGTACGAAAATAATAAGGGAGTGTCTGCACGTACCGAAAAAAGCTGGCTACTTGTACTGAAATATCGGTACAAATAGCCCTTTTTGTAGCTCCCTCTATTCGTGCCGAAAAATTTGGCTGTTTTTACGGAAATTTCGTTACGCGTAGATACGGCCAAATAACAATAACAAAAATATAAATGTTCAATTGAACGAAGAAAAATTATAATTTATATTTTTTTTTAACTTTTCTTAGAGTAAAAGTGGTAAAGGTTAAAAAAGCCCATCTTTTCATATGGAAGAAATGATTAAAGATGTTTTTATCTTGAATTGCTGAAAAGCGCATCTTAATACTTTAGCATGTTACAAGGGTGGTCTATAATCAATAGCAAAATCATAAAATTTAAACAATTGGAAGTTCTCTCGAAAATATTCGTTCGTTTTGATGAAAAAATGACGCAGTATAAATTTGAGCTAAAGCTAATAATACCTGGCACTCCTTCATCGGCGTTAAAGCTTTAAAAGCTTAATATCTTTCTTATTTTCGACTTTAGAACAAAAATATTTAAAGGATTATTTTCTTTATTTCTATCACGAATTGAACGGTGAAATTAGATTTTTAGGTAAATTAATCTCTATGGGTGTTTTTCGCAATAATATGATTTTTTATACATTAATCAATGAACACCAAAAGGTACTTTATTATAGGTCAATGAATTCGTCTAGAAATGTTCCACTTGAAGGATGACTCAAATGCATTGATTAATGTATAAAAATGATATTATAGCGAGAAACTTGAAGATGTAAACTTGTTCCCTTACTTGACACGTTGTGATAGTTAGGAGGCCAAACGTAGCAAATGAACATTCATTACCGGTACACACGATACGTGCGATGCCTGAGGGGCGGATTATGGGTGCTTTACGGGCGATAGAATTACAATAGTGGTAATACTGACCATGTTGGCTACCCTATACAGGTATCATGTTTCAAAGTCCATCTACTTTTATTATCGACGAAACCCTTAAGTACCACTACTACTGGCCAGTAGTACGAGTCAGCCCCAAGTCAGCCTGGCGAAGTGTGATATAAAAGGGAGATGGAATGTCTTTCACGGATCGAGATATGTTTCCCAAGAGCTCGATGAACATAAGAGTGTTATAGCGAAGTGGCTGGTTTTCAGTTTACAGATAAAAAGGACAATTTTTAGTTTATAGTCTAATAAAAATAAAGAATAAAAACATTGATACATTTCAAGCATAAAAGTTGATGTTTTAAAGTACAACAAGGTGGCCATTGACCGGGAAAACCGGGAATTAGCCTAGAATTTTGAGCACCGAGAAACAACCGGGAAATAGCCGGGAACCATCAAAACGTTCAAATGCGAAAGCTACTTTTATACTTGAGAACGAAAACTTCTTTTTTAGATGTTTAACATAGTAATTACATATGTAACCTCAAGTTATATAAAGCATTCCTAATAATAATCAGCATAATAAAATATAATTAATTTCAGGATACTCGTGATGTTTCGCAAGTAGATTGAAAACCCGCTTTACTAGAACAACTGATTTGAAATCGGACAGAGCCATAAGCTCATTCGTTATATATTATGGCATTTCGGGGTTGATTTCCTATCGAAAATTCAAAATCTATATTTTATATTCTGGGTCACAAAACAAGAATATATCCCAAACTACGGTCGGAAAAATGGATCCTTTTCTTGGGGAATGTCTCAATTTATATTCTGAAATAACTTCAGTTGCTTTCTTGCGCCGAATTTTCGCTGCAGTTTAATAAATCACATACTTCACACTCGTTCACTTATATTCGCTTATTTTCCCCCTTTTTAAAGCATTTGTCTTTTACCCCCTTTTTTCAAGAAAATTCCCTTTTTACCCCTTTTTCTCATTTTTTCGCTTGAATGAGAGCTGAATTAGTAGAACCCAATGAGAAAATCCAACTATTTTTGGTTGAATGTTAATTCTTTTTAATTTAAAAGTGTACTCAAAGTGTCCTTTTAGATTGAAAATTAATCTGTTGGTAAAAAAGCCATCTTTTCTTGTTGAAAGTGAATGCTTTTTTCTTGAAAAGTATACTATTATATTCTATTCTTAGTTCGGAATTCATTTCTTTTGGTTAAAATTTCTACTGTTTCGTGGAAAATTTCATTATGTTGTTGAAAATTCAACTATTTTGTTAACAATCCGTCTTTTTTATTTCAGAAGTCACCTTTTTGGTTGAAACTTAATTCTGTTTATTTGAAAAGTCTATTATTATATTTTTGATTCGTAATTAAGCTCTTTTGGTTGAAAAAATCTACTATTTGGTTGAAAATTTAATTGTTTCGTTCAAAATTCAACAATTTTCTTAAAAAGTTTCTTAAAAAGTTTTGTTGAAAATGCAACTATTTTGTTGAACATTTGCCTTTTTGGATAGCAAATTTATCCTTTCACATTAAAAATTCATCTTTTGGTTGAAAAGTAACCTTTTTTTGGTTGAAAATTCAGCTTTAACGATTGAAAGTTAACTGTTTTGATTGCAAAGTCTATTATTATATTTCTAGTTTGATATGAATCTCTCTTGTTTAAAAAATCGACTGCTTGGTTGAAAATGTAATTTTTTGGTTGAAACTACAACTATTTTGTTAAAAAGTCATCTTTGTTGGTTGAAAATTCAACTGTTTGGTTGAACATTTTTTTTTTATAGAAAATTCATCCTTTTGGATTAAAAATTCAGCTTTTGATAGAAAAATCGGCTTTTTGGTTTAAAATTGTACTATTTAGTTGAAAATTAAATTATTTTCTTAAAAATTCAATTTTTTTTGAGTGAAAATTCCATTGTTTTGTGGAACATTCGTGTTTTTGTATAGAAAATTCATCCTTTTGGATTGAAACTTCATCTATTGGTAGAAAAGTAATCTTTTTTGGTTGAAAATTCATCTTTTATGATTGAAAGATAACTCTTTGTAACTGACAAGTCTATTATAATATGCTTGGTCCAGAATTCACATATTTGGTTAAACAATCTACTATTTAGTTAAAAATTTAATAGTTTCGTAAAAAATTCAACTATTTTCTTAACAAGTTATATTATTGGTCGAAAATTCAATTGTTTGGTTGAACTTTCGTCTTTTTGGATAGAAACTTTTATCCTTTTGGATTGAAAATTTATCTTTTGGCACAATAGTTATTTTTGTTGCTGAAAAATCATCTTTTTGGTTAAAAATTTACCTGCTTTACAAAATACTTGTCTTTTTGGCTTGAAACTTTAATTTTTTTCTTAAAGATTAATCTTTTTGGATTGAAAATTTAAATATTCGGTTGAAAACGCATCTTTTGTTGGTTTAAGTTTAATCTTTTTTGATTGAAATTCGATCAATTGTTCGGAGATTCATCTTCGTAGGCTGAAAATTCAATTATTCGTTGATAATTTGTTTCTTTTGCTTGAAAATTCAACTGTTTGGTTGAAAATACAACTGTTTGGTTGAACGTTCGACTTTTTGGGTAAAATTTTTTTATCCTTTTGGACTGAAAATTCATCTTTTGGTAGAATAATAATCTTTTTTGTTGAAAATTCATCGTTTTTGGTTAAAAATTCAATTGCTGTATAAAATGTGCGTCTTTTTGACTTGAAACTTTAACTGTTTTCTTAAAAATTCATCTTTTTGGATTTGAAATTCAATTATTCGGTTGAAAATACAACTTCTGTTCGCTTAGATTTAATCTTTTTTGTTTGAAAATTCGATCATTTGGTTGGAGATTTATCTTCGTAGGTAAAAAATTCAACTATTTGTTTAAAAATTCACGTTTTTTGTTGATAATTCGTTTCTTTTGCTTGAAAGTTCAACTGTTTGGTTGTAAATGCAAGTGTTTGGTTGAAAATTAATTTTTTTTGTTGAAAATTCAACTATTTGATTAAAAGTGTATCGTTCTTGGTGGAAAATTAAGTTTTTTAACGAAAATTCACCTCTCCGGGATTTAAAGTAAAATTTTTTCTAAAACATTCGACTTTTTAGCTAGAAAAGTTTAACGTTTAAAATTCTATTTTTGGGGTAAAAAGTAATCTTATTTGGTGGAAAATTCCACTATTTTATTAAAAATGCAATATATTACGACTTGGAATCTTAGGAATATGGTATGATATATTATCATTTGAATATTAGTAATTATAATAGAATATAAGTAATATGGTACCTACATTAATGCTATTGAAAAAAAAAATTATTTTCCTATTTTCTTAATAAATCACTTTGAGGGCATTTTCGGTTATAAAGTCTGAAATCGCTTTTACAATAATTTACTTATATATTTTACCTTGGAATTTTAAAATATTTGATTATTTTTAAGCTTTAGATAATAGGGCTATCAGTATTAAATGATTGTTGTTATAAACGCTTAAAAGTCATCTGATGGGAGACATACAATTTTTGACCTGGAAACCCGGAGCCTAGAATTTTTTTTAAAGTTTCAGTGGCCACCTTGTACTGTAAAGGAAAAGATCATTGTAAATTCTAAAGCCAATTCTAAAGCCAATTGTAAAGCTAATCGATTCGTTGTCAAACATCTCATTTGAATATGCAATGATATTATAATTATATTGCAAACGTGCATCAAGCATAAAATCCGTTGTGTATGCGATGACCTGTACTGGCGCATTTTGATGAATGTAACATTGTAACATGGACGATGACGTTTATTAGTCTATAGGCATGTTAATGTCTGGAAAATTAATCAAACGCATGTTCTAATTACGTCATGGCTAATATGTCCCTTTTATGAATAGTATCGAGTATTGAGGAATGAAATGCTACGCTTCACTAAATCAAAAGCATTAAAGTAATCTAAACCCAATACTTTTTTTCTGTTTCGATAAAAATGATAAGTAGTGCATAGGAAGTAATATATTATTTGTATCTGTTTCGAGGTTGATAGAGATTCTGAATCAACGATTATGTATTTAAATTTAGTCAGCAAACGTTCACTATCGGTTTTCGCAGTTAAGTGTTTTCCGATACGAATGACATCTCGTAGAGCCTATGAATAAAGCAGCTCGGAATTCGTATGAATTGCTCATTTTACCAATATCAGCGAAACTTCTCCTGATTGATACGTCTTGGTGATCAAATTTTCAACAGAAAAGATTAGTTAATCTCCGTCTGATGTCTGCATTTTTATTTGTTTTCTCAATCGAAGCAGTTCTTTATTCATGGAACACCTCAAATTAATAAAGAATTAAGGATATTCTTGAAGTGAGTGAAATTGATGAATAACAGGTTATATTATCTTCTGAAGTTTATTCTAAAACTGCTTTATTTCATTTGTAATTCAAGAACGAGTATTATGAATGAATAAAATCTTTCTGAGAGTTTCTTGTTTTTCGAAATTAATTCTGTATAAGAATCACGTTGGGTTTTATGCACTCAAACAACATGAAGATTTACCAATAGAAAACGAATCTCGTGGGAAACTTGTGTATGTGTAAACATAGCACTTAAAGAACGAAGAATTTCTTCAATAAAGCTCATGGAGAACATCGTCGACGTCATTTGAATAGCCGCTTTGTGTCAATAAAAACGCTTAAACAATCATCGAGATTTTATCCCAAAGTCAACCACAAGACAAAAGGCAAAGGAGCTTTTGTCGGTCTTCATAACATAGGATTTGGATTGAATGCCACTTCAAATCTCGATGTACTAGCAGTATTAATTCTTCTGCCTTTGATCATCGGAGTTAAACACGTTCTGAATGAATACTGTCTTTTTCCTTCATCATAGAGGAAACTTTTTTTCTGGTGATAATTTTCAAATTTGATAAAAATAGGTGTATTTAAATCTAGTCTAGAGTCTTCAAAGATTTCAAGAGATTTCGAAAGATTTAAAATATTTAACAGATTTCTCAGTTAATTAGACCATCTCTATTTTTATACAAAGGGAAAATTATATTTAAACTTGAAATTATTAAAATTCGAACCGCGAATTACATTTAAAGTTTTCGAAACGGTGTCATTTTTTATTAATCGTGATAACAAGACAAATAAATTTTAATGCTTACTGTCAAAAATTATAATAATTATGATCAAAATAGTATTCAGAAATTTTAACAGTTCAAAAAATGTATAACAATTAAAAAAGATGTTCAAGCTTTGAAAGAAGATATTCTCTAAGAGATATAATAATAATTATTATCAAATTATACTTTGTGTCGCAAGACCTTCTTAATTTTAACCCTTTCAAAATTTTTTGAATGTTTTAAAAATAGCAATCTTTTCCAATAAACTTTATGTTGTATACAAATAATATCAGAGCTTTTAATAGATTTCAGAGATTTCGAAAGATTTTAAGATTCAAGAGATTGAACAGTTTTCTCAGTAAATTAGACCATGTCTATTTTAATACAAAGGGAAAATTATATTAGGACTTGAAATTATTAGAATTCGAAACGCAAATTACATTTAAAGTTTTCGAAACTGATATTTTTTATTGATCGCGATAAGACAAATAAATTTGAATGTTTAAGGTTGAAAATTGTAATAAATATAATACAAAAAAGTATTTAGAAGTTATGACAGTTTAAAAGTTTTATTAAAATTAAGAACAATGTTCAAGCTTTGAAAAAAATATATTCTCTAAGAGATATAATAATAATAGTTAATTCTTATGTAATTATACTTTGTGTGCTAAGAGCCTTTTAATTTGAACCCTTTTAAAATTGGTTGAATCTTTTAAAAATAACAATCGTTTTAAATAAACTTTATGTTGTATTTTCCAAATAAGAAAATATAGATTAGTGATATTTCTCAAATAAGCGTAGATCATTTCTGACTATTAAATCAAGGTTGGTTGAAAATTCCTTTTACGATAAAAAAAAACTGGAAATGTACATATTTTTGAGTTTCGTTGAACTAAGTTATGCTGTTAATTGCTTAAGACTATTGATCAAGATTATACTTTAGGACCCAGTGAACATGAATACAATTTCGATATCTTAATTATCTGCGCATATTTAGTTAATATCACAGTTGTTATTTTTTATAAACATATCATTGGTTAATTATTGTTGGTATTAAAATTGATTAATAATTCTTAGGTATAGGTAATTTTTAATTTCTTTGCTATTCGTGTTTAATTATTGATTAATTATTGAATAGTGGATACAAAAACCCATTATAAAAATTATTTACATCGATACCAAGTGAATTTTGCTTTAACTATGTTATAAATACATGTATTATAATTAAAGTCTCCTAATAAATGATTAAAACCGTTTTTTTGTAATCACCCTTCAATAATCAAACGTAAATACCAAAGAAATTAAAAATTATATCTAACAATTTTCACCCATTGAAGTACTAGAAATAATTAACCAAAGATATGTTTATAAAAAATAACTACTGTCATGTTAACCAAATCTGCGCAGATAATTTAGACATCGAAATTGTATTATATTTCACAAATGTGTAAAAAATTGCACCGTGTGTCGAGTCGTCTGAAGTAATTGTTATATTATTGTCGGGATGAGTCGTAGAATATATTTTTAAGAATATTTTTAATTTATTTGACATGATTTAATATAAAAAAAATGATCTGTAATAAATAGATTTATTTAATACAAATTTCATTGTTAATACTATACTTATGGCTGATTTTATACTTGATAAAAAAAAATTAGATTTAAAACTCAATCATTCAATCATTATGGTCATTATTGCTCTGTAAACGTTAAACTATCTAGTTAAACATTATAAAATATTGATAATGCAATGTATATATAATAATATATATATATATATAATAATAATGCAATAATGCAATAATGCAATTGATGTTGTAACATCAAATTATCGAAGAATATAATTATTTTCTATTTTAGTGAACGAATGTAATTCTCACTTTTATAATATTGAATATTTCTGACTTGAAAATCACATTCTATAATTAATTTTAGAATCTCGTTAAATATGATGAATTAAAAGTCATAAATTTTCTATACATTTTGAAGCGTCAGCAATTTATAGTTGCTTGTTGCACACGATGTTTTCCCCATTCACCGCACCGGAACGAGTGACCACGTTCGGTCAGAAGAATCTAATTTGCGATGTGCAGTTTCAGGGAAAAGGGGTAGATTGGGGATGCGCATGGCATTACTTAGTTCTCTAGAGGACTAAATGCCACATTTATTCGCTGTGACGTCACCAATCGAGTAAAGACAAACTCAGATTCTTCTGAATGAATGTATAAGTCGCAAGTTCCGGCGCGGGTATTGGGGAAAATATTTTACTGTCTGGATTTTAGTAATTAGGCACTTCGAAAATGTATTAATTTAAATTTTAAATAATTAATTACATGGAGCATATCAATTTGATAAAAATGAAAGGTTAAATGCATATAAAAGCGAGCTTGAAAGCTTAAAAAATTCAAAAAGTATTTCATTATATTTATTTAAGTGAAAATTTCCCGGTCGCCGCGCCGTTATCAACATGAAAAAAATTTTCCGATTTGTAGGGGGGGCTTCTATATCTAGCCTGGATTGTATATCAGAAGGAAAAAATTCTCTTAAAAAATTTGTCTTTTGGCTTGAAAATTCAACTCTTTGGTGAAAATGTAGCTGTTTTTGTTCAAAGTTGAATCTTTTTGGTTTGAAAATTTGATCATTTGGATGAAAAATCCTCTGTTTTTGCAGAAAACTCAATTACTTGGTTGTCAATTAAATTATTTGGTTAAAAATTTCACCAAAAAATTCCTGTAAATCAATAAAAATTTACTCAACTGTATAAAAAAGTCAAAATATTGCTAAATTAGTTATATACTTTTGATACATATTTTTTTTAAACATTCATAAAACGTGAAAAATCCACCATTTTGCTTCTATTTCAGTTACCGGAGTACTGTTCTTTAATCAACTTTAGATTTGTTGCATAACCTTGCACGCAGTGGTGAAATCATTTTTTTCAATCAGAAAACTTGTTTGAATAGAATCAAAAATTAAAAAAATGTAAATTGGTTTATTAATAAAAAAATCAAGCTCGAAGCAATAGGTGCACGTTTATTGCGGGGGCGCTCTTTACTGCTGTCCGAAATTCAACCCATATGCTTTACAATTATAGGTTAATTATTTTGATTTAATTTATTGTTAAACGAATGCAACAGCAAAAAAAAAAGGGAAAAAGAAGGAACCAAAGAGGAAGCCAAAAACAATAGCCAATTCTCGTTGTAAAGGAAAATATGCAGACAAAAACTCTGTACCGAATACAATTTTATCTAAAGAAGAAGAAGAAGAAGAAGAAGAAGAAGAAGAAGAAGAAGAAGAAGAAGAAGAAGAAGAAGAAGAAGAAGAAGAA
>JAABKJ010004775.1:0-23908 GCA_011634705.1 Andricus grossulariae
GTATCGTAATGTACAGCATTACGATACTCTACGCTGTCGCATAAAAACGCGTTTATGCACCGGAGTCACATAAAATTATATGATCAATGAAACTGGAAAAGTTTCCCGGTTCAACGACTACCTTCATTAATAATTTAAATATTAAGAGTTACACTTTTGTCCTGTAAATATCGACTAATTCAGAAGTGCAGCTGCACAGATAAAAATTTGATTTTACGTGTCTTGTCCGAATCGAATCAATGGTGTTCGTTGAAAGTACTAAAGCTCTAAATCCACCTTTACTGCCCTCTTTCGAAAAGTAAAGAAGAGTTTTACAGAATCCAATGCGACTTTTCAGTGCTTCTTCGTAAGTTCGTACACTCTCCTTTATAGATAATTTCACGTGAAAGATTTTGTCCAAGCGATTTTTCACAAGAAAGTTGTCGAGTGCAATTCAATTATTCTGTTATTCTCGAATACATTTAGGATACTAAATGTAACTGAAATTTTTTCAAAAGTATTAAAAATGAAGTTTAATATTTATTTAAAATGTTATTCTTTAGTCTATAAATTATCAAAATACCCATTTATTTATAAATTGAAAGTTCATTCTTTTTAGTGGAAAATTCTACTATTAAATTTTTGGTTAAAAATTTTATTATTTGGTTCAAAATTGAATTATTTTGTTGAAAATTCAAGAATTTTGTTAAAAAATCATACTTTTTGGTTGATAATTCAACAGTTTTGTTGAAAATTAATCTTTTTGGCCTGAAAATTCAACGATTTGATTGAATTTTCCTTTCTTTCTTGACTAACAATTTTTTTCAGTTGAAAATTCAGCTATTCTATTGAGTATTCATCTTTCTGTAGAAAATTCACATTTTTTGGTTAAAAATGCAATTATTTTGTTAAAAATTATTCTGTTTCGGTGGAAAATTAACATTTTTGATGAAAATTCAACTGTTTTGTAGAAAATTCGTATTATCGGCTCGAAAATTCAACAATTTAGTAGAAAATTTAACTCTGGCTGAAATTCGATGTATTTTGATGAAATATCGTCTGTTTGGTAAAATTTTTTTTTTTTGGGTTACAAATTCAATTTTTTGGTTGAAAATTAATCTGTTTTAGTTGACGATTCCACTATTTCGTTCGAAATTCGTTTTTGTTGGATAAACTTAACTTGGAAGATTCACAAATTTAGTTAAAAATTATATTTGTTTTTGGTTAAGTTATTTTGTTTTAAATAAATCTTTAAATATTTTGTGGAAAATTCGTCTATTTGGATTGAAAATTCAACAATTTGGTAGAAAATTAGACTATTTGCTACAAAGTTAACTGTTTTGAAGAAAATTCGTTTTTTATTTAAAAAAAATTAATTCTCTCGAATGAAAATTGAACAACTTCATTTTTAGTTACCAGCTGATATTCTTTAGTTTAAAACTTCAATTATTTAGTTAATACAATTAAGAAACGAAGAAATATAAACTAAAAATTAATCACATAAAATTTGGACTAACATTACATCTACTATTCAAACTACTGAAATGAAAATTTATATGATTTGTTGAAAATTCTTCTTTTTTGGTAAAAAAACGAATCTTCTTGTTTGAAAATTAAACTATTTCGTTAAAAATGTATTTATATCCATTGTTCAAAATTCGTCTTTTCTGGTAGAAAATTAATCTTTTTTGTTGAAAATTGGACTATTTGGTTAAAAATTGATTTACTTTGTTCAGAATTAATCTTTTTTGGTAGAAAATTAATATTCTTTGTTGAAAATTTATTTATTTTTGGTTAAATCCAAGTTTTTTTGGGTTAAATTAAATTTTTTTGTTTGAAATATCAACTATTACATTTTCTGTTGATAATTCATCTCTTTAGGTGGAAAATTCAACTTCTTTTGAAAGTTGAATTACTTTCTTAAAAGTTCATTTTTACGGTTGAAGTTTCATAATTTTAGTTGAATTTTTTGTTGTTAAAAATTCATATTGAACTGAAAATTTAATTATTTTGTTGAGAATTCAACTGCTTTGTAGAAAAGTAGTCTATTTGGTACAAAATTGAACTGTTTTGTAGAAAATTCGTTTTTTTTAACAAA
This sequence comes from Andricus grossulariae, assembly GCA_011634705.1. Taxonomy (NCBI): domain Eukaryota; kingdom Metazoa; phylum Arthropoda; class Insecta; order Hymenoptera; family Cynipidae; genus Andricus; species Andricus grossulariae. The sequence goes on from JAABKJ010004775.1 coordinate 2,078, forward strand.
TTAATTCCCTTGAATGAAAATTTAACTACTCGATTTTTGTTCAAATATTGATCTGCTATTAGTTTAAAAATTCAACTGCTTAGTTAAAAAAATGTTAGAAACAAAAAAATATACACTAAAAATTAATCAAATAAAATTTGGAAAAAAAATTTCTCCACTGTTCAAACTATTTAGTTGAAAATGTATCTAATTTGTCAAAAATTCGTCCTTTTTGGTAAAAAATAATTCTTCTTGGTTGAAAATTCAACTATCTTGTTAAAAATGTTTGTTTATTCTGGAGGAAAAATAATCTTCTTGGTTGAAAATTAAACTATTTGGTTAAAAATGTATGTACTTCGTTAAGAAATATTCTTTTTTTTATAGAAAATTCATCTTTTTTTATAGAAATTTAATAATCTGTGTTGAAAATCCATCTTTTTGTTGGGAAATTTAATTATTTGGTTAAAAATGTAACTGTTCTGTAGAAATCTCATTGTTTTACTTAAGAATGCAACTGTAAGTTTGAAAATTAATCTGTTTTGGCTGAGGATTCAAATGTTTGTTGGAAATTCGTCCTTTTTCGTTCAATAAAAATTTTTTTGATTCAAAATAAAATTTTTTGTTTTTGTTTGAGTAAAAAATAGTGGCATTAGCAGGCAGTTGTGAGACAATAGTGAGGGAAGAGTGTATGAATCCAAACAAACTTCCGAAGGGTGCAGGTTCCCCCTGTGAGAGAAATAAACTGTTTTTTGATAAATCGAATTCATCACCAGAGTTCTTCAACAATCTAAGTTAGGTTTGCCAATTCAACTTCCCCATCAAGATTACGATGAGGAATTGAGTAGGTTTCAGGAAAGTTTCAGCGACGCTTATTTTAGTTTGATTGAAAAATGTCTAAAATCCCTTCTTTCTCGTTTATCTATTCAGCCATCCATCACTTTACCTGATCTTTGAGGGGTAAGATATGCCTCGCTTCCCCCGCAGGCGTCGCGGCGCCACTCTAAATTCACGATACGTGACACCTGTTCAACCCCTTGTAATTGTCTCGCCAGATCGATGCCACCGTTAATAGTGCGTACGTGAAAAAAAAAATCATGAAAAGAAAATAGTAAAAGAGGGTGACTGCAAATTTCCTGGAGAAAAAAAATCTACGACCTTTATCTATAGGGTTGCTAAAGAACTCTGAATTTAAAACTCCATGACTTTTACCAGTTTTCAGGTCTACTTTCGAAAAAATAACAGGTTTACTTTTCCAAAAAAATCAAGTCAATTCAATTCAATTTACAAATGTTCTACTGATGCACATGTACAGGACTTTTTAAGAACTATCGAATTCTAAACAATTCTCATTAATATTATCATAAAATAAACATTTAGAATATTTTTACAAAGATTTCAAAAGATTTCACACGATGTCAAAGATTTCACAAAGATTTTAAAGATTTTAAAGATTTCAAAGTCTCCAAAATGAATACAAAAAATTTCAAAATATTTCACAAAGCTATCAGAGATTTCGATGATTTCAAAAAGATTTCAAAGATTTTACAAAGATTTCAAAGATTTCAAAGATTTCAAAGATCTTACAAAGATCTCACAATATTTCAGAAGATTTCGCAAAGATGTTAAAGATTTCAGAAAGACTTCAATGATTTCACAAATAATTCATGAACTTTCAACAGGATTTTAATTTCAAAGTAATTGAAAGATTTCACAAAGGCTTAACAGATTTCACAAATATTTCAACATACTTTTCAATATTTCGAAGATTTTGAAATGTTTCAAAATATTTCAGAAGATTTCACAAAGATTTCAAAGATTTCACACAGATTACAAAACATGTCAAAAGATTTCAAACATTTCCAAATATTTCAACAGGTTTCGGAAGATTTCACAAAGACTTCAAAAAGATGGTAAGAATTTCACAAAGATTACTATTTCAAAATATTTCAGATTATTTCACAAAAGATTCCAAAATATTTCGATACATTTCACAAAAATTTCAAATATTTCAAAATATTTCACATAGATTTAAAACATTTCAAAAATATTTCAAAGATTTCCAAATGTTTCAAAATGATTTCGAAGATTTCAAAGATTTCAAAGAGTTTTCAATGATTTTTAAGACTCCAAAATATTTCCAAATATTTAAAAGTTTTCAAAATCTTTCAAAAGATTTCAAACGATTTCGGAAGATTTCACAAATAATTCAAAGATTTCCAAAAATTCAGAAATATTTCACAAAGATAGCACAAATTTCACAAAGATTTCCATTTCAAAATATTTCAGATGATTTCACAAAAATTCCAAAATATTTTGATTCACAAAGATTTCAAAATATTTCGATAGAATTCACAAAAATTTTAAAGACTTCAAAGGATTTTAAATATTTCAAAATTTCATATATTTCAATGATTTCAGAAAGACTTCGAAGATTTCAAAGATTTCACAAAAATCTCAAAGATTTCGAAAAATTTCACAAAGATTCGTTTTTTTTTGTATATAAAGTTAATCCTCTTGGATCAAAATTCAACTATTTGGTTCAAAATTTATATACTATATTGAAAATTCTTATTTTTTGGTAGAAATTTAATATTTTTGTTTAAGAATGCAACTTTTTGGTTGAAAACTAATCTGTTTTAGTTGAGGATTAAACTGGTGCTTTTGAAATTGTGTCTTTTTATTCAAATCAACTGTTCTACATTCAAAATTTTAATATGTTCTGGTTGAAATATCAACCCTTCAATTTTTGTTGAAAATTTACCTTTTCAGTTGAAAATTAATTTTTTCAACTGGAAATTTTACTATTCCATTTATAGTAGAAAATTGATCATTTTTAGTTGAAACTTTAACTACTTGGTTGAAAATTTATGTATTTTTTTTAAATTCGTCTTTTTTGGTTGAAAATTAAACATCTCAATTGAAAATTTCACTGTTTGGTTGACAATGTATGCATTTTGTTTAAAATTCTCTTTTTTTTGTTGCAGAAAATAATTTTTGTGTTTGTTAAAAATACAACTGTTTCCTCGATAATTAAACTCTGTTTCATTTGAAAAAAAATATATTCTTCAGTTGAAATATTATATTTTTGTGGAAAATCATCTTTTAAGGTTGAAAATTCAACTACTTTGTTGAAAACTCGTTTTTTTTTTTTGGTTAAAAATAATTTTTTTACTGAAAATTAAGCAATTTGGTTGGAAATTCAATCGTTTGGTTGGAAATTGCACTATATTGGCTAGAAAATTCAACTGTTTTACTTTATTTTATTTTTTTTAATATTAATTATTTGCAATATCAATTTAACAATTGCATTTTTAGTTAAAAATTGATATTTTTAGATTAAAAATTTAACTATTTGATAGAAAATTAATCTTCTTGGTTGAAAAATTTACTATTGGGTTAAAATAATTTATTTTGCGGAACATTTATCTTTCTTGGTAGAAAATCAAGCTTCTTGTTAAAAAAATGAACTATTTCGTTAAAATTGGATGTGTTTTGAGAGTCATCTTTTTAGTAGAAAATTATCTTCATGGTTAAAAATAAATTGAACTTTTTGGTTGAAAATTCACCTATTTAGTTGAAATTTCAACTGTTTTGTAGATAGCTTGTCTTTTTGGTTTGAAAGTTCAACATTTGGATGAAATTGTTTTCTTTATTGGCTGAAAACTCCTTTTTAGTTGAAGATTCAACTACTGTTGAAAATTCTTTTATTTATTTTTTATTTGAAAATTCGATTCTTTTGGTACAAATTTCATCTATTTTGGTTAAAAATGTAACTGTTTGGTTGAAAATGAATCTTTTTTGGTTGTTGTTTTTTTGAAAAATCGTCCTTTTGTTTAATTCAACTGATTTAATTTAAAATGAAAATGTTTCCTTAATTAAAATATCAACTACAGTGAACTCTTGCTTATTTCAAGACGCACTTATTTTTAGTTCCCCATGCTGGGATATTTCAAACTGCGCAGTTCCGTCACCTCCCACCACGGTCCCTGTACGGTGTCGCCCGCGTCAGTGGCTGACCAATTAAAAAGAGGCCCAAAAAGCGGGAAACCGTCGTTGGTTTGAATTGAGTATTTTAGCATGACGTCATGGGAATGCATACGAGTTTTTGGAGAAAATATTTTAAACGTAAAAGTAAGTCATAAATGTACGAATAGTAATTTATGTCAAGCGTAGAATGTCTTTTCTCAGTCATGATCCATTCCTTTGTTGATTGACGATCTTTCAGTTTCACGAAATAAAATAAAATATCCAAAATTTGAGGTTAGTGTATCATATCGATTTGATCATAATCGGGTACTCTAACCTCAAATTTAGGATAGTTGATTGTATTTCGTCAAACTGAAAAGTCTTCAACCGATAAAAGGATGAAACAGAATTGCGCAAATGCATTCTACACTTGAAAAATATGACTATTCAGACCTTTATAACTTACTCTTACGTTTATAATATTTTCTCCAAAAAGACGTATGCAGTCCTATGTCAAGATATACCAACTATGCTAACCTTCCTGACGTTTCCACCTATCATATAATGATCGTGACGTCATACTATAATACTCAATATTCCGCGAAATATTTCAGTCGTTTTTTGATTCTATTATATTGATTATTAGTCAGCAAATTGTACAATTTCAAGGAAATGTTATATTTGTCATGTCGTACGTTAACAAAAACACATGAAAAACACTGGCATGCATGATGCGCAAATGCAAGGACGCGCACATGCTTACAGCGCGCGCATCGATACAAGGCCGGGGCAACCAATGAGCGTCGCTTGACAAAATCACCTTACGAGTCGCGATCGAGATGGGGGCCCCTCCAGCCTTGAAATACCCGAATGTTTACCTTTTGCAGCCCTTGAAATAGGCATGAATTCACTGTATTACATTGATTGTTGATAATTCATCTTTTTTGGTTGAATGTTCAACTTCTTAGTTGAAAGATGAACTACTTTGTTAATTCATAAGAAACAGTAATATTTTACCGAATCCCTTCTCTTCTCAAATCGCCTTACGTAATTTTTGGATAGCCTCTATATAAATTTACCATAAAGAATTTCAACCATAAGCGTAAGACTTAAACGTCGAATTCAAGTCGCACCAAGTCCAACTCAAGTCGAAATACTTTTACTCGGGTTTGCGAGCACTATTTATTTTTCTCGCCCACAGAATAAGACAGAATCAATTCGCCGGAAAAATTGATTCTCACTTTTGCTTCTTTTTCCTATGTGACAAGCCGTGCTTGTGAGCAACTCAAGGACTACAGAAGCCCAAGAAAAATACCACCCAACATAAACAATTCGAGTAAGTAAGTCCACGCCCTTTACGAGGGATGAAAAGGAGAAACGAGGAGATTAGGAAAAAGAGGAAAAGCTGCGAGTAAACAGACTTTAAAATTGAAAAAGTTGCTCGCTTTCTCAACACTCGAAAGAGGAGAGATCTTCTTTCTTTCCCTATTTTACCCACGAACTCATCAGTCCTGGTTCTTATCAATTTCGAGGTACCGAAATCTCGTAATTGACTTCTAATTCAACTGTTAACTAGTTTAATTCCAAGTTAAAATTTTTCAGGGAAGCCGAAAAACATTATTTTTTAAATTTTCTGACTTTTCCTTAACCAATTTTTTATTTTCCCTGGCCATTATTATTCAAAGACTAGCTTTCCAATCTTGTAAAATTTTAAACGCAGAATCTTCTATAAACGGAATGAAAAAATTTCAGATTGAAATTGCAAGATTTCAAATTTATTTATTTATTTCAAACAAAAAAGATAATTTTTCTACCGTAACTGATGAATTTTCAAACCAAAAGAATCAATTTTCAATAAAACAATTGCATTTTCGATGAAAAAATATAACTTTTTAACAAAATAGTCCAATTTTAAACAAAACAATTAAATTTTTGACAATAGATTTGAATTTTCAACATACAAAGATGAATTCTCAGCCAAAATGATGAATTTATCAACCAAAAAGACGAAGGTTTCACAAATGAAGATTTTCAGTGAAGAAGCAAAAAAACTTTCATCCAAATTTGTTGAACTTTCAAGCCAAAAGATAAATTTTCTGTAAAAGGTTTACTTTAGGTTTACAAAAGGTTTACTTTTCTATCAAGAAAGATGAATATTCAATTTTTAAAGAATTCAATTAAAAATAGATAACTTAAGAGTTTCATCTAAAAAAATTAATTTTAAACGAAACAAAACAAAATTAATTTTCAATAAAATAGTTAAATTTTAAACTAAAGAAATGAACCTTCAAGAAAATAAATTAAATTTTACGAAAGTAGTTAAAATTTCACCCAAGTAGCCGAATATTCAATTTAAAAACATTAATTTTCAACAAAGGCGAATTTTCAAAAAAAAATTTTAATCAACAAAAATTTTAATTGAATTTTCAACAATAAAATAATATTTTTCAACAACAAAATATCATTTTTCAACAAAAATTAAATTTTCTACTAAAGAAGTTGAATTTTCAACTAAAAAAGACGAGTGTTCAGCCAAAAAAGATGACTTTTCTACCGTAAAAAATTATTTTTCAATAGTATAGGACAAATTTTCAACAAAACAGTTGAATTTTCAATCAAATGGTAGAATTTTCAATTTAAAAAATTAATTATTAATGATATACTTGATCTTGCACCCAATTTTATTTTCAATTAAAAAAGATAAATTTTTAATCAAGTAGGTCAACTTTCAACCAAAGCGATGACTTTAACTGAAATGATGAATCTTCAACAGGAATAGTTACATTTTAAGTTAAAATAATAAATTTTCAAGAAAACAAAACAACCATTTTTCAACTAAAGAGGTATTTTCAATCAAAATGGTAAATCTTAAAAAACAAGTAATTTTTTAACAAAATGGTTCCAACCTTCAACTAAGTAGTTCGATTCTAAACCAAAAACGATTGATTTTCAACAAATAATGAAATAGTAGAACACTCAACCGAAAAATATTTTTATTTTAAATTAAACCAAAGAAGAGTAATTTTCAACCAAACAGTTGAATTTTTACTTAAAAACGATGAAATTTCTACTAAAATAGATTAATTTTTAAATCAAAAAGGCAAATTTAAAAAAATAGTTAAAAATATTAAAAATTGTTAAATAGTTATCAGTTAAATAGTTATTTTAATATATTTCTACCAAAAGACGTGACTTTTTAAACCAAAAAGACGAAATTTCCAAAAATTAGTAGAATTTTCAAACAAAACATTTTTTAGTAAAGTTTTCAACAACAAAATACGAATTTTTAACTAAAAATTATAAACCTTCAATTGGAATAGTTAAATTTAAAGTTAAAAATATTAATTTCAACAACAAAAAATACAAGGATTTGTGAACAAAAGATATGTATTTTCATCTAAAATGATAAATCTTAAAAAGAGTAATTTTTTAACAAAGATACATAAATATTTTTCAACCAAACAGTTGAATTTTCACCCAAACAGATCGAATTTCTACTAAAATAGATGAATTTTTCAATCAAAAAGACGAATTTTCAATCAAAAGTTTGTTTAGGTGAGTTTTCAACACCAAAATATGAATTTTCAACAAAAAGTTAATATTCTACCAAAATAGTTGAATTTTCAACCAAAAAAGACGAATTTTAACAAAATAGTTGAATTTTCATCCAAATAGGATGATTTTGAACAAAATTCTTGAATTCGCAACCAAATAATAAAATTTATAACTAAAAATATAATCGTCACGAGGAAGCAACTGAAAAAAAAATAAAAATAGAAATACAAGGCAAATAAATTACGAATAAGAATCTTATATCAGGGTGACCGAAAAGTTCATTTTCAAAATTCCTTCATTTTTCTCTGACCAATTTTTTATTTTCCCCGAACATTAATATTCAAAGACCAGAATATTAATCACATAACATTTTCAATACAGAATCTTTTATAGATAGAATAAAACATTTTAAAATAAAAATTTAAAAATGCATTATCCGTAACAGGTATTAGAAGTGATATTAAGATATTAAAAATTATTCAAAATCCCTCACTTTTCCGTTATTTCCAGGTTTTTCCTAACCTAAGACCACTCTGATTTAATTCTTTTATTTTTCACTGATATTGAGTTTAATTAAAAGTTTTTTTAATTCACATCCAATTATAACGTTGATTTTGCAGCAATGAAATAATTATTATGTAATTACTTCGGAAATTATTTTCTGTACTCACTTCTTTTAAGTTTTGGAGTAATTTAATTAAAAGTGGAGAGTCACTTTTCCACTTTCCTCATCCCTTGCTCTCATTATGCTTTGCTCGTTAGTTCTTAATGATACCAACGTCCTTTCCTATATAACTTAAAGCTCACCAAATGAAGCTTCCAGAAATAATTCTTAGCCCTGAATGTCCTCATCTGTCTTTTTAATTATTTTAAAACCCGGTGCTTTCCCGTTTATTCTCGGTTTGCGAAAAATTTTCCATGTCATTGAAATTAAAAAAGCTCAAACTGTTAAAGCTGAAGATTTTTTCATTTAAAGTAATCAAGACTAAAGTGCAAATTTAAGCAGCCAAAGATGAACTCTTCTGAATTTTCAACTATTCAAATTGAAGCTTAAAAAATTTGTATTCAAAAACTTTTAATTCAATTGTTTGATAATTATTAAGTTATGTGATGGAAAACTTCGAATCTCAACATTCAAAATGACTCGTAAGATGATAAGCATCAATTGCACGAACTTCAATTACACAAAACTAAATGTCACGGGTTTTATCGTCGTACAAATAAATTGCTGAGTGTTAAAAAAAATTAATTTAAAACAAAATAGTTCAATTTTCAACCCAATCGGTAAATGTTCCAACGAAAAATATTCAAATTCAACCAAAAACAGTTGCATTTTCATCCAAATAGTTGAATTTTTTAGCCAAAAAGCCAAATTTTTTAAAAGACAGGATTATCAATCTGAAAAGGTAAACTTCCAACAAGAAATATAATTTGCCACCCAGATCAATATTATCAACAAAATAGCTGAATCATACAATTTTTTTTATCAAAACAGTTGCATTTACAACCAGATAGTTGAACTTTAAAAATAGGGATACATTTTAAACAAAATAGAAGAATATTTAATCAAGCATTTGAATTTTCGAGCCACAAAGACGAATTTTCAACCAAATGGTCGAACTTGATCTTTCAAAAAAGAGGGATAAATTTTCAACAAGATAGCATAACTTTACTACCATAAAACATGATATTTTGACAATGTACGTACATAGTTAAATGATAAAAAAATAATGTTGAAATTTCGAGCCAAAAGACGAATTTTTTAGGTGACAGTTGAATTTTCAACCAACAAGTTAAATTTCAACCAAGAAACATGATTTTTCAATAAAAAAGATTGACTTTCTACCAGAAAAGATGAATTTTCCACCAAATACAGTCGAACCTGGATTTAGCGCCGGGTTTGTGGCTGACCTTGACGTTAAATCCATAGACTCGGAACTATTTTGTCCCTCTTCTGTGTTATCTCTCTCCTGTTTCTCTCTCTCTGTTTTTTCACGCCTGAGTGCACACCGCACATTCCCTCGCAAACGCCTCTCACGTATCCCCACGGCGCGGCGTCAATTCTCGGAAGGGCACAATCGAGGGGAGCTAAATTCGGGTTTCACTGTAGTAAAATTTTCAAACTAATAAGACAAATTTTTCTAGAAGACAGTTCAATTTTTAAGAAAAGAAATCAATTTCAATCAAAAAGATTACTTTTTTACCAAACAGATTAATTTTCTATACAAACCGACGAATTTTCTACCAAAATAGTTGAATTAAAAAAAAAGGATGACTTCTGAAGAAAATAGTGGAATTTTTAACCAAAAAGAATTAAATTTCAACCAAAAAGTGGAAAAAGTGGAAGTTTCTTGATAACCGGGGGAAAAAAGAAATTCTTTAAAAAGGGGAGAAATAGGGGAAGAGGGGAACGAGTGTACAGTCTGTAACTAACATTTAGTATATTGGCTTTACTTACTTGATTGATATTTTTTGTCATTAAGGACGTTTTATTGTGCTGCTGTTGAAGTTGAAATTAGCCATTATTTTATAAACTTTAAGGGTTTTTATGGACAATTTTAAAAATAAAATTTAAATAAAAAATAAAAATAACATTTAAATTGAAAAAAATAAAATAAAAATTTATATAGACGTAAAAATTCCCGGTCATTTCCCGGCTCTCCGGTCGGCCACACTGATTTTCCAATTTCGAATTTAATTACATCAACGGAAATGAAACGCTTTATTCCCTGGAGCCTGAGGTTGAAATTAAATCTGCAATAGCTTCACTGCAGTAGAAACCAAAGTAGATATATATTATATTAGGGTGATTGGTTTTATGAGGCAAATATAATTTTCGAATTTGAACACACACACTAGCCTAAGTTGTACCTTATTAGTAAAAAATTTTTTAAATCGGATATGATTTAAAGTTTTGTCTTTTTTATTCATCATTTAGTATTTTTATTTTCTCAGTGACTTGAAAATGCATGTATTACTTTTTGATACATATATCCTGTTTTACATTGCCGATATTGTACATCATTTAATGGAAATTTGTAAACTCATTTTTTACAAAAATAATCATTTTATCTTACTTCTTTCACATTCTTCTATAAGAATTTGACAAACGGTGTGCCAATTACAAAATACAATATGTCATTTTAAAAAAGTTACGTATTATAGAAAAATGGAAAATAAAGAAGAACAATGATTATTTTCCATAAAAATGAATTAAAACATTTCCATTAAGTTATTTACTATATTATGGTAAAATCGTTTTTTAAATGACTGTTATTTTAAAACAAACCAATCGATTTTAACAACAAAAAGTTTGAAGACACTTATAAAAGTGCTTTATAACTTTTGAAGCACTTTTATAAGTGTCTTCACACTTTTTTGTTGTTAAAATCGATCGGTTTGTTTTAAAATAACAGTCATATAAAAAACGATATTACATTTTCACATTTTTAGTTTTTACATTTTTTATTCTCACATTTTAATTTTTCCCATTTTTAATGTATAAATTTTAATTTTCACATTTTTAATTTTTAATAGATGGCTTAATGATCTCCATTGTAAGCCATGCTTTAAAGTGACGATGTTAAAAATAATATTCCCGGGCAATTTGACCCAGCGTCTATTCGGTAGATTAATACATGTATTTTCGAGAAATTAAACATTGAAACATTGCTTAATATGTTAGGACTATAATATTGCATGAAAATAAATTTTAAATTATTAAAAAAAACTTTTAAATCGGTTGTTTATGAAAAAAACCTTTAATTTTCACAGTTTTAGTTTTCACCCTTGGTGGAAAAAAATGTTTACAAGAAATTACATTTCTACAACTATAATTTTTTGTTCAAACATGTACTTTTTTTAGATAAAATTACAAAATTTAACAAAAAAACACAATTAAATACAAATAGCTTTTTCTTTGGTATTTTCTTGTAGAAAAGTAATAAAAATTAACAATAAAGTATAAGTTTCTATAATTCAAAAATTTGTATAACTTTTTATTATTTGTGTTTTTACTTTGTTGTGAAAATCTACGAGGTATTATAGAAAACTAGAGGATTTTACATTTTTTAATTTGGGCATTTGACGTCATAGAAATACATTTAATTTTACGTAAATTATTGTAGAAAATTACAAATCTTTCCAAAAAATACAAGATTTCACAAGAGTTAAAATATTTAAAAACTGTACTACACATTATGTTGTAAACAATGGTAGTTTATTGCAGAAATGTACAACCCTGGTGGAAAAATTTTTACAAAAAAGTACAAAGAACTAAAACCATTTTTATACAGGAATGAACAAATAAATAAAATAATTTACAACCAAAATTACAGGAATGTACAATTTTTTTTATTATTCGGACGAATTTTTATATTTTTATGCATTTTTTTGTATATTGCTGTATTTTATTGTATGTAGTTTTAATTTCTTACAAGAATTTACAACTACAAGAATCTACAGAAATTTACAGGTTTTGCAGCTATAAAGTTGGTCTTTTTCGACCTAGGATAACAAATGTTTAGAATATTGCAATGAAATAATTTTAAATTAAGATGTGTACATGATCGCTATTAAAAAAAAGCTTGTGTGTTTAATCTTTAAAGGAATAGTGAAATATTAAAAGGCAATAATGAATAATCGTTATTAAATAACAAAAAACCTTATATTTGAAGTCTTTTTTCAAATATATAGCAATCGATTAGACACAATATATGTAATTTAAAATTATGTCTTTGCAATTTTCTCAATATTTGTTATCCTAGGTCAAAAAAGAACAACTTTTCGAATGCAAATAAAAATTGAACAATTGAGAAAGAATTGATCACCGTCATTGAAATTAAAAGATTCGAACTCTTGTAGATACAAATGTTTCTATTTAAAGTTATAATAAATTAACTGCAAATTAAAACCTAGGATGAAAAATATTGAGAACATTGCAAAGACATAACTTTAAATAACATATATGGTGTCCAATCGATTGCTATATATTGGAAGAAAAAAATTTAAACGTAAGGTTTTTTATTGTTTGATAACGATTATTGATCATTGTCTGTGAATATTCTACCATTATTTTTTTTTAATTACCTTGTACTATATCAAGCCAAAATTATCATGTAAACGGAGAGGAGGAAAAATCGATCGATTGGCAAAATAAACTTAAGAGAGTAAATATAAATCACGCGGGGAATCAAATAGTAAGTCGACGTTTGACATTTATTAAACAAACTGCTGGTTCTTGTTTCTCTGGGTTACCTATATTCGGAAAATTGTCTGCCAATAAATCAATTGACATTCACTGAGGACAGTATATTTATAGAGAGAGAAAATCCCATATATTTTCATATTTCCCTTCCCGCCATTTTTCAGATTTATACAACTGCAAGAGTTTTCATAACTCCACGTATTTACTCACAAATCCATCACGGATTTTTCACTCTATCCTACTACGTATCCGGTTTTTATTGAAATAAATCCGATTGGTAGCTGTCTAAATATTTTCAAAAATAAATGAAACTCCAGATTGATTATTAAAAAGTTGTTATATTGTCAGGATACTAATTTTCTTTGAACTATAAATAAGGGGCCGTCCACAAACTACGTTATCTTCCGTCCCGAAAAGTAACGTAGCCCAAAATTCTCTCAAAACATTTTTTCAAACTAGTTTTCAAGAAAATAGATAAATTTTCCACTGGAACAGATTCTCTACCAAATAGTTTAACTTTTAGGCTAAGAAAAAAGAATAATTTTTAACAAATAAGTTGAACTTGACCAAATAGTTAAATTTTCATGCCAAAAAGACGAATTTTTTTAAAGACAGTTGAACTTTCAACAAAATAGTTCATTTTCAACCAAGAAAGATGACCTTTCTGCCATAAACGATGAATTTTCAATCCATAAGGACGAATTTTTAACAAACCAGTTGAATTTTCGACCAAAAAAGATGACATTATAAAAAGAATTTAATTTTTAACCTATAAAGATGCACTTTCAACAAAATGGTAGCATTTTTAAACAAAAAGGTTAAGATTCAACCAAAAACAATTAAGTTTTCCAGCCGAAAAGACAAATTTTGTAGAAGACAGTTGAGTTTTCAACATAAAAGTTCATTTTCGACCAAGAAAGATGACTTTTCTGCCATAAAAGACGAATTGTCTACCAAAAGATGAATTTCCGATGAATATTCAACTCCAAAATATAATTTTTGAACCAAAAAAGGAATCGTCATATATTTAGTTTAAAAAATTAATTAAAAAAAAAGAATATAAACCAGGTGAGTCAACAAAAAAAACGAATTTTCAACGAAATAATTGAATCATCAACCAGAACAGATTAATTTTTAACCAAGAAGATTAATTTTCTACCAAAAAAGACCAATTTTCAACAAAATACATGAATTTTAAATTGAAAATATCAATTTTCAACCACAAATGGAGCAGTTAAATTTTAAATTGAAAATAATTTCCAACAAAAAATTTCAACGAAAAAGACGAATTTTCGACAAAAAATTTATTTTTCAACCAAATAATTTAATTTTCTTCTAAATAATTAAATTTTATACCAAATTCTTGAAATTTCAAGCCAAAAAGGTGAATTTTCTACGAAACAGTTCAATTTTCAACCTGAAAATATGAAATTTCAACTAAAATGATGAATCTTGAAGAAAAAATTATTTAAAAAAATTTTAACCTTAAAAGAAGAAGCTTATTTTTCAACCAAAAAATTATGAATTTTCAACCAAGAAGAATTATTTTCTACCGAAGAAGACGAATTAGAAACAAAATACATGAATTCTCAACAAAAGAGATGAATTTTCAACGAAAATTATGAATTCCTAACAACAACAAAAATGAATTTTCAACAAAAGGGTTTAAAATTCAACCCGAAAGATGATTTTTTCACCAAGATGATTAATTTACTAAAAATGGAATAGCTAAATCTTTGACCAAAGAAATAAATCTTCAACCAAAAAAATGAATTAATTTTTAACGGAGTAGTTCAACTTTAAAACAAGAAGTTTACTTTTCTACCGAAAAAGAAAACTTTTTAACAAAATATATTTATTTTCTACCTAATAGTTGAATCTTTAACTGAACCTGATAAATTTACAATAATAAATGGAAGACAGAAAAATTATTTTTCATATAAAATGCGAATTTTCTACCAAAATATATGCATTTTCCACCAAATAGTTAACGAAGAATATAAATTTTCGACCGAAAAAGGCGAATTTTCAATAAAACAAATGAATATTCAACTAAAAAAGAAAAAGGTTTGAACCTTCAACTGTTAGCAAGCGTAGTTTTTGGCGTTGGTTTAAATAATAATATAAATTTTATTTTATTTTTATTTATTATATTTATTACTATTATTATATATTATTATATTATATATTTATTATTATTTATTTTATTTTTATTTATTTTTTATTTTAACGCCCTCCCATCCCGCTAACCAATTGGTGACGGCCCCTTAAAACAAGATTCATTAGGGGTGGGTTTTCGATATCCGAACGAGATGTTTGGCCACCACCATTATTCGGGGGAGCAAAGAAATCGAGGTTTCCAACCACTATCATTGATCCGGGGCTTATTTTTATGAATTTTCTAGGCTATAAAATAACCATAAATGTATTATCTTCGTACTGAATTGTTCTTTTTTTTTGGTTTTTCGAATTTATTTATCAGGGGTGTGTTTCCGATATCCGGGCGAGATGTATGGCTACCACCATTATTCGCTGGAGCTAAAAAGGAAAATTTTTCAGGACGTAAAATCCCTAAGAATTTATTAACTTCTGGGCGTTTTTCTCGATTTTCCGAATTTTGAAAAATCGTTCATCATTAGGGGTGGGTTTTTGGGATCCGAGCGAAATGTTTGGCCCCCACCATTATTCATGTGCCCCTCGAAATAGCTATACGATACAGCTCTGTCGCACTTACACACATCGCGTTACGTAAATGAGCACTACTATTGGTTCTTCCCTTTCTACATGCCTCATTTGACGATTTTTGACGATAACGGTCAAATTACCAGGCAGAGGGTTAATGTGTGCCACCCACCCTGGCGGAGCAACCACGATTAGTGTTAAAAGAAAGATCGTTTAATAAAAATGACGACTAGAAAGAGTGCCGTGCTTGAAGTAGCGTTGCGGCCAAGTTGATACCCTGAGTCGAATCCTGTATCAGATCGACTCAGCAGAGAACCGATCATAATAAAATCGTCGGCTGAGTAGTAGTACCAAGCTGTAGTGCCCAGCGTAGAGTGACGCAGTGGTCAAGTAATAGTGCCGTGCGTAGTGTAACGCAGCGGCCAAGTAGTAGCGCCCTGCTTAGAGTAACGCAGCGGCCAAGTATCAGTGGCGTGCGTAGAAGAACACAACAGTCAATAGCAATGCCTAGCGTAGAGTAACACATTGGCCTAAAAAGATGTTCGAAAACGAGCGCAAGTCGGTCCTCAAATTAACAGTTAAGAGGTTGAGGTCTCCGCAGCTTTCGATGTGATGACCTTGCTGGCCAGGGACTTGTTAAGCGATTCAAAGGTAGGCTGGGTATCCTTAGGTCCTAGTTAATCCTCCCATTCCACAGTGGGATAGAATTATTATAAATATTTATTTTTAAACTTGTTCTCGCGTGAACTTTGTTTTTCATGATGCGTAGGCAGATTTTGTAAATTTTTAAGACAAAGCAAATAGTTATGTGGTACGTAAGGAAGCGCTTATTTGTAGTCAATGTATGTCATGTGCAAGTTTCTTTCATTTTTACGAGCTTGCATAATGGGCACGGCGTCTATGGTCACAAGATCTTTACTGCCCAGAAATTGCGCACCATGCCCGGACCTGGTAGCTTTCCAGTTACTTGACCTTTTTAAAAACGCTAAAACATCTGAATCTGTAATGTTAGTCAGTTCCATTTCAGGGTTATTGCTTGCTCTTGCTTTTAAATTGCTTCTGTTCGTTTTTCCCCAAACATCCGAACAGTAGTTAGTCATGTCTTCCAATTGAGGGACTTCGGTGTCTTGCTGGTTATTTTGCTTTACACACAGTACACGGTAGAACCTTATTTCATTTGCCTAAAAGGATCGATTATGTTTCTTTCTTGCACTACTTTTCTTGTGCCGGCGCAGTCTAGCAGTAAGTACATCTAGTTTCTGCTGTTGGGAGTCTATAATATCATCCAATATTGCTGGTGTCAATGTCTCGATGTACCGAGGATGGACGATTTTAGTAACATGGTGTATCAGCACTTACGCACCTTACGTGGATCTCGATCGCTTCCTAGGGCAAAGACTGCATTCGTAGGCCTTGTTTTGCTGCCCAACGTTCTAACGACTACAACAGCTGCAAAATATGCAAGAGTTTGCACCTACAACGCAGTTAATGTTGCGTTCAAATACATAGGTAAAACCTTGCGGTTCAGGTGTTCTATTAGTATACGCAGATTCTTTGCGATGTTCTGACGAAGTATAGTCTGAAAAGTATAGTCTGAAGTATGGTAAAGCACGACCAAAAATGAATTCAAGGTGCTGTAGCTTTTCTGGGATTTCGTTGTTTACATCAACGTTATTAATGTCCGGATGCGGTTTTAGTGGATACAGTACTTCATGTACATTGTCCGTAGCACCTATGACTTCAGCTACAATCAGGTCTTCGGTTGTCCATAGGAAGCTGCTGTTCCACTTCCATTTTCATGACAGCTGTTTCAACCACCGAAAGCAATCTGTTTACAGATATTGAGCGTTTCTTTCTGTTAGATTCTGCTAATTTATTCTTGTTTCGTAAGGTACAGAGTCCAGTTATAATGTCAGTCCCACCCGACTTCGGTCAATGAAGTGGGATTATAGGGACAGAACTAGAACCAAAAGTGTCATGGTCATGGTCATTTCTACAAAGTTTCCGCAATTTTTCCAAATTTCATATGTTCCCATCTGCTGGAAATTGAATTTCAAGCCAAATTTAAGTCAAATAAATTGTAGTCAAAAATAGAAGTTTCTCTTATGGGAAATGGGATTCCAAACCGAATTTCCTCAAAAAACTAGCCAAACGTCTAGACTTGTACGGAGTTACATGAAACTTGGTATAAGAGGGGTTTTAAGGCCGCTGATTTCCAATTTGACGTCAAAAATTGAAAATGGTGGTCAATATTTCAAAATGGCGGTCAAAATTTCAAAATATTTACATATTTGCATGAAACTTGGTATGAGGGGGTTTTGACGTCGATGATTTTCAATTTGATGAGAAAAATGGCAGATCTGATATGGCGGTCAATATTTCCGAATTTTTACATATTTGTATGAAATGTGGTATGAGGGGGTTTTTGAGGCCGCTTAAAAAATTGGCCAAAAATCAAGATTTCCTCTTATTAATTCATAAGCTTTCCTTTGGGAGTTTTATATTGAAGTTCCGAACAGGACTTCCACATTCAGATATGTCGAATCACGTCAAAACATGCATGAACCTCAAACATGTTCAAGCAGGTCGAAACACGTTAAAACATGTCGAAGCCCGTTAACATGAATACATATGTGACCGTCCGCGAAGAAAGGGACCTAATGCTGAAAAAATAGATTTTTGTTTTTCACACCCATTTACAGTTTCTTATTTGCTCCTCAATAATAAAAAATATTATTACAAATATCTGAAAAATTCGAATTGTTATTCAACTGCAAAGTGAGGCCTTCTTATGGAGTTCCTGTGTTGAACCACCTCTGTAATCACTTCTCCTGTAAAATGAAGTTACCGCCCGTTAGGTCGCTTTCTTCGCGGACGGTTACATATGATATTAAGCGAAATATGCACGTGAATGTTCGCACTAACCGTTTTGTAGCTACGGAACTGCTCACATCGGCTGAGCTCACAGCGCCTCTCTCTTGGCCCTTTGGACCCCGTCATCACCGAATGTTGCAGGCGGAAATTCTAGGAAGGCGGTATATCAAGGACTGTTATATCAAAGTTCTGGGTAATTGGTCGAATAGTAGTTACAATAAGTATAAATTTAGAGGGATGCCTAGTTAGTCACAGCAAATATATGGACGTACGTGAGCGAGTCCGAGCTCTCAGGCTTAGTTTGTTTAATTACTTTTAATGTGGGCGGCGGGCCCGCGAGGTCCCCCCTGACGCTCAAGCTCTAGATCTTATTGTGCCATACCTGTGTATATTCTCAAGCCAGTATTCAGAATCCAGCCACCTTTACCTAGTATTTAGATCTCGGTGGATTTTCGTTGCTTCCAACGTTCTGGAAATATACCTCTCAGGTGCCAGACGTACCACATCGCACAGTAAATGACGCGGACCTCTTTGCACGGTAAAGTGAGCCTCACCCACTCTGCCATTCGGCAGCCTCCCTAGTAGACCGCAGAAGTAGAATACGGCCAGGCTAGGGTGGGCGGAGCGATCCCTCTGAGGTCATCAGTTGGATGCACAGTTTCGAAGCTCTGTCCAGGTGTGTTATGTAAATATGTGTGTGTGTGTGTGTTCATTACTCGAAATCGACCAACGACCACTGAGCGTGAGTCCCCCGTGGAGGCTTCAAGCGCAAGGAGAGTGTTCACTCATTTTCGAGTCTTCTCAAAATCGACTAGTGACCCTCAAAGCTAGTCCTCTCGACATGGGGCCTCTACCTTCGTACGTAACCAGCCTCTTCTGAGAGGACCTACAGTTTAAGGTGGGTTCCGGACCACCAAAGCCCCGGTAGAAGTACATAGAAAAATTTCCATTGGTACCGGCTCAGGGATCGAACCCCAGTCATCCTGCACGGAAGCCTGACGCGCTATCGTCTGAGCCACTGAGGCTCTGAGCGTTCAGGCCTATACCGACCTGAATTTAGGAATTATGAGTTTTCGCAGAAAATGGCATATACGTATCGGGGTGACCATAAAAGAAAACTTCGTTTTCTTATGAGTGAAAGGTAACTGACGGTAGTTCATGGCATTGTCGAAAGCAGATTAAAAAAAAAAAGATTTTCAAACAATATTTAGAGGTGGGCAATCGTCTTTTAAGTTCTTATATGTGTTCCAGCATTTATTTTATCGAGGGAATGTTTAGCAGGCAAAAACTTCTCGCGACGAAAATTTGAAGAAAAGTATGATAAAATTGTTTAGAAAGTTTTCGAGTTTAGTATAGGCTCCAAGGCTTACCGCAACGCCACATCTGAAAAATCTAATAATTATATTTTCTGTTAATATTTCAATTAAAATAATTCCACAAAAAGTTTTGACGTGTATGATAAACGAAGTGAAAATTTTTTGTTTCAATTTATTTATTGGTAGTTGAGAATAGTAATAATTATTTATTTGAATAGAAAAAATATTCAAACTATCACCTTGTTTTTGCAAGTTTTTCTAAAATTTCGCCCCGATTTATTCTCGTATCTCTTCCGTTTTCTACCTCCATTTGTAGGAGGTACATCTTCCATTTGAATATAAATTGAAAAATCGCCATTTGTTTATTAAATCATTTTTTAGCCAGCAAAAACTGGTCAATTTATACTCAAGCATTTCTTTAAACTCAGCTGTATAATGCCCAGAAAAGATTTAAGGACTAACTGATCTGTTTTAATTTATAAATATTTTTAGGTAAAGTGCAAAAAACGTGTGCGTAGGTTTGTTTACAAAACGAATTCTCAAGGTCACTTACCAGTCAGGCAGTTATGCAGATATAAACATGACGTACGTTAGAGTATCCGTGGCTCACTCGAGCGCTGTCTTAAACTAATATCAATACTGCTCCTAAATTATTCAATATTTTGGTCTGCAACTTTCCGAAAAACTTTATCATACCTTCATCGAATTTTTGTCGTAAGAAGTTTTTGCCTGCTCAAAATTCCCTCAGTAAACGAAACGCTAGAAGAAATAAAAGCCCAAAGAAAATTTGGTGTGCCCTTATTACGTACATCCGGGCCCTCAAATGACCCTTCTTTAATGAAGTTTTGGTAAGCATCCATTTTTGTACCTATTTAATTTCTCTTTTTCCGAAATAACTCCTTTCCTCAGCATCGCAGATGAAATTTGCCACTAAATAAATTAAAGTTAATTCAATTTTGAGTAAATCTGAAAAAGAAGGCCATAATTTTGGCGCTATTAGAGGTATGGCTTTTTTATATACTCAACATAGAATCTAATTTATTTAGGGGCAGCTTTCACCTGCGATGCTCAGGAAATTTGTTATTTCGGAAAACGAGAAATTTAGTTAACAAATGGATATTTAACAACATTTGATAAAAAAGTGTCATTCGCAGAAGTCCATAATTTCGGTGTTATTAGATCTAGAGCTTCATTTTTTTAAGATCCAATCAAAATTAAGTCTACTTTAATTTATTCACTGGCAACTTTTACCAGTGGTGCCTAGGAAATAAGTTAGGGGAGACAACCCTACAGTAGATAATGGTCCTACAGTAGATAATCATTAATTTAAGATACTATTGTATGTAAAATATTTAATTTAACGACATGGCTATGTGTATCGCTAGCGGGAGGAATAGTGCGGGTATCTTATTTAGCCCGGTAGCGGTACAAATAGCCGTTACACCTCGGTGTGGTTATTTGTACTGCTAGCGGGAGGAATAATGTGGGTATTTTATTTAGCCCGCTAATTGTATGAATAGTAAGTAGGGTGACCAGTTGTCAGAAGTAAAAATTCGGGACATTCTGAAAGCCCCCCCCCCCTCCAATAAAATTAGGAAACCTAACTTTACAGGGGAAAAAACTTTTTTAGTATATAGTTTTTAATTTTTTTATTATGAGCTTATTCGTGTTTGTCTCTTTGAAAAAACGCAAGTGGGATGAAAAAGGGAAGTATATTTCTTTAACCAACTAATTTTATTCAGACCGTGCCCATTAGGAAATCGAAATGATGTGTTATTAAATGATATTGAATTGAATGTCATTGATTGCTATATAACTTCAATTTCTGAGCTGACAGGTCTGACAAGTGAATGGTGGCGTCAATTGGCAAGCGGCGTAATTATGTTTTGGCTGGAAATTTAATATCATTCATGGGTGAAAATAAAATAATCAACACAATTCGCTTCTCCAAACTTTTTTTGGATAAGGTATTTCGCATTCAAGCAAAAAATTTTTTCCATTAGTCCTAACCCTAATTATGATGGGCGAGATTAAGACAAGTACTTTGATTTTTATTATATTTTTTAAATGTTTAATAATAACCACGGTCCCGGTATATTTTCCTCCGCACAGTGGCTGACCAATTAAAAAAAGAGGCCCGCAGAGCGGGAAGCCTTGAGTTGAGTATTGTTTCACAACGTCATGGGAATACGTCGCACGACGTTTTCGAGAAAATATTATAAACGTAAAAGTCATAAATGTACAAATAGAAAT
>JAABKJ010004776.1:0-23906 GCA_011634705.1 Andricus grossulariae
GTTTAATTTTAACCTGTTGAATATGTAACTTTTGAAAACTCAACTATTGAAAATTGAAGAAAATTAAAAATTAAATTTTCAACAGTTGAAAATTAAATTATCAATATGTTAATTTTCAACTGTTGAAAATTAAATGTTTAATTTTCTTCGATTTCAACAGTCGAATTTTTAACGGTTGAAATTTGAATAAAATTGAAAAATGAATGTTCAACTTTTATAAATTCAAAGGTTAAAAGTTGAAGAAAATGAAAAAAATTTTAATAGTTGAAAATTCAATTTTCTACAATTTCAACCACTGAATTTTCAAAACTAAAAAATGAAAGTTGAAGAAAATTTAATTTCTAATTGAGCCTCCGGATAGTAAATTTTATGTGGGGTTATAATATCCAGCGGCTCAATTGTGGAAAATTGAAGAAAATTAAAAATTTAATTTCTTTCATTTTTAACGGTTGAAAATTAAATTGTTAATGTTCTTCAATTTTCAGCAGTTTAATGTTAACCTGTAGAAAATTAAAATTTTAACCGTTCAACTTTTACCTGTTGGAAATTAAAATTTTGAAAAATCAACTATTGAAAACTGAAGAAAATTAAAAATTAAATTTTCAACAGTTGAAAAGTAAATTTACAATAGTTTACTTTTTAATTGTTGAACATTAATTGTTTAATTTTCTTCAGTTTTCAAAAGTCAAATTTTTAACGGTTGAAAATTTAATAAAATTGAAAATTACATTTTCACCTGTTGAAAAAAATTAAAAATTAATTTTTTAATACTTGTATATTTAATTTTTAACAAATGAATGTTCAACAACTGAAAATTCAAATTAATTCCAATTTCAACATCTGTGTATTTTACTGTTGAAAATTTAATTCCAGAAAATTCAATTTTCAACAGTTAAATATTTAAATGTTAAAAATTCAACTACTGAAAATTCAACTTTTAAAAATTCCATTTTCTTCCATTTTTAACAGTTGAAAATTCAAGAAAAAATTGATTTTTTTTATTAAAAACAAGTTTATAAAATGTTATAATTACATAATTTTACATGAGAATTAATTAAATAAACATTTCAATCCATACAAATTGTTTTATGAAAAAAGTCTCCTTTAACATTCGCAGAAATTAACATTTGGTCAATTTTTGTCGATTTTATAAATCGTCATAAAGGTATAAAATACAACATTTTTAAAAATTAACAAGTGCTGAAAATTTGCTACGTTTTAATACAAATAAAAATCCCTGATGACTTTTTGAAATCAAAATTATCCTACGCTATCACAATGAGGCCAAACATTTTGAATTTTGAGGTTTAAAAAAATATTCCCCATACGTACGAAAATTATGGTGATTTTTTTAGGTTGATTTTTGGGTATCAAATTTCAATAAAAAATTTAGATTAAAAAAAAGATAACTTTTTTTTTAAGTTAGAATTTTATAAAAACGAATAAAAATTACATTTCTGAAGATTCAGTTTCAATTTCTTTAGAGCGTAAAAAAATGCATACGTTGCATTTATTAAAAATTAGTGAATTTAGTGGTTTAAACAAAAGTTATATTTTTACCATTTTAATTTCTCATAAGAATATAATACCAAAAACTATACCAAAAAATTACCATAATTATCGTATCTCTAGGGAAATTTGTTTAAATTTTCAAAATAAAAAATTGTAGACTTTTCAGCACCAGCCATTTTCAAAATTTTTGTATTGGGACAACCCTAAATAAAATTAATAAATTACTTTTTAATATGTCGATAATCAGTTCCACACGGTCCGAACCAGCAATTAATTATTAACAAATGCAGATTTTATTGACAATATTTTAGAACAGGTGAGATGGTGGCCTTTTCAAATTATCCCTCGATTTTCATATTTTCATTTTTTCTCTTCTATACAGCATCATCCAAATTAAAAAAATTGGTTTCCTTGGGAAGAAATACTTAAAACTAAAAACATAACTACATGAGGTTTCCAAATAACAAGACTTTTTTCATATCAAAAATAGTTTATTGCTTTTCATTCTGAAATAAGAGATTTGATTATTTTATACGCTGTGAATAAAATATTCAACTTGTAAAAACGTGTTAATTTTCCCGACTTTGATCGGGTCGAAATGCGAGTTCACTGTGTATGTGTTTCTTTTCTTAAAAAAGAATTTCATTTTCGATTACAGCCACACACGAATTGATAATACAATATACGAATAGTTGAAAATAGTAAAAAGCAGATGGCCCCAGAACCGAGATGATAAAACTATATTAAAAAAAAAAAAAATTAATCTCGGTAGATATTTTGTATATAGGGGAGACCACCCTACAGTGGATAATCAACCTACAGTAAATAATGATCCATTAAAAGCAAACATACTTAAAATTCTAATTTTTATTTATCAACACAAATAGTGTCTTAACAATTAAATTAATAATTTAACGTAGATTACTATTTTTAATTAGCGATTATCTACTGCAGGTTCATTATCCACTGTTGACTGGTCTCCCCTAGTCTAAAAATAAAAAGATCCTTCCTTTGAAACAAAATTCGATTTCTCTATTCAAAAGACACTGCCATCTGCGTTTACTATGACAAAAAATGAATGATGTATAAAATAAATAAAAATGTATTGGAACAATGATCGAAATTACAAACTAGTATCATCGCAGAATAACACAGAAAAAATTAGTTTACTTTAAATTACAGAGATCGCCAAAATAAAGAGGATTTGAAATTAGCTAAAACTAAAAAATATTTTACTTCCTAAACCAATGATTAAATTTGTTTTATCACAGTGGAATAATTATTAAAAACATATCACCTGTGTTATTCAACAATTTTCTCGACATTGATTTTTAAAGAATGCACTAAACGACACGATTGTATAACCAATAAATATCGTTTTCTGTTCCTACTCGGACCGCAACTCTCAGAGTTGATCGTTTTTATGAATCTGTAAATTTTGCTAAAGCAAAAAACACTTTAATGAGAAAACGTGCATAGAGGAAGACTACAGTGAGTCTTTTATTCGCTACAATATTCGAATAACAAATCACAGCTATTAAAGATTAAACAGCTTCAACTGAAAAATTGCGAATATATTTCAAGGAGACGAATTCGATTAAAATAAATTGTTAGCACCCAGAAAAGTCCGTAAAATAAATAAAATCTCGACTTCCAGGGAAATATTGTAAAATAAAAAGTACTCAATCTTATTTAAAACACCCTAGGTATTATCAACTCGAAACCGCAAATGTTGACACAATAGTGGAGGAACCTTAATTGTTAGATGTTTATCTACAAGTGAAAGTTGTCACTTTTTTTGTTATTCAAATCAGGATTAGAATCTGTTATGTAACAAACTGAAAGCCTGGATGCAAGAACAACTCAAATTTACTTGAGTTCCAATTCCTGAATTAACTTTTAAAAAAAGCAGGACTCGGTTATCAATGATTTTTCACTGATATTTAAAATTATAAATTCAAACTTTCAAAAATCACTTTGAAGTATTTAAAAAAGAATCCCCAACCTAAGGAATCTAATGCGATTCTAAATTTTAAGTGTTTAAAATTGATAATTAAACATTAAAAATTTAACAATATCAATCTCATCAATTTTGTACAAATTCGAAGCTATCAAAATGAAAAAATTTTCAATTAAAATTGTACAATTCCAAAGTAGAAGCCTTTAAAATTTGATAATTTCTATTTCAAGGACTTTAAACGGAAAAATAATGAATTTTCAAATTATAAACGATTTGAATTAAAAAATAAAAAATTTTGAGATTAAAATATTACAAATTTCAAAATGAAGAACAATTAAAATTGCATAATTCTTATTTTGAGTTCTTTGAAAAGATAAAAATTCAAATTGAACTATTTCAAAATACTTCATTTTCAAATTATGATCGATTTGAATTTAAAAAATTTAAAAGGTAGAGATTTAAAAATTACATTTTTTTAATTTAAGCCTTGCAAATTAAACTTTCAAAAATGAACAATTTCAAACTCAAAACGATTCATATTGTACGAATTCGTAGCTTTAAAAATTATAAAATTTCTAAATGAAGAACAATTTAAATTGTACAATTCCAGACCAGAAGCCTTTAAAATTGAACAATTTTTATTTCGAGGTCTTCAAACAGAAAAATATTTGAAATTTAATAATTTTAAAATGGTACATTTTTAAATTAAAGCAATTAAAAATGTAAAGATTTAAGAACAATTCCAAAATAAAAACCTTTAAAATTTAACAATTTCTATTTCGAGGACTTTAAACAGAAAAATAATTCAAATTGAGCAATTAAAAAATAATTCATTTTCAAATTATGAACGATTTGAATTAAAAAAATAACAATTTTGAGATTAAAAATTAAATTTCCAAATATAAGTCTTGAAAATAAAACAATTTCAAACTCAAACGATCCATATTCTATAAAATTTAAAAATTAGAAAATTTGCTAATGAAGATTAATTAAAATTGCACAATTTTTATTTCGAGGTTTTGGAAAAAAAGCAAATTGAACAATTTAAATCGTAGAGATTTAATTTTTTTTTAAATTTAAGCCTTGAATATTAAACTTTCAAAATTGAACAATTTCAATTTCAAAACGATTCATATTGTACAAATTCAAAAATTTCTAAATGAAGAACAATTCAAATGGCACCATTTTTATTTCGAGGTCTTCAAACAGAAAAATTATTCAAATTGATCAATTTCAAAATAATTAATTGACAAATTATGAATGATTTTAATTAAAAAATTTAAAAAGGAGAGATTAAAATTTAAAATTTTTTAATTTAAGCATTGAAAATTAAACTTTCAAAATTGAACAATTTCAAACACAAAACGATTCATATTGTACAAAATCGAAGCTTTCAAAATTATAAAATTTCAAAATTTAAAATTTAAGAATTTTTTAATTAAAATTTTATCATGTTAAAATTTAACAGCCTTTAAAATTTAACAATTTCTATTTCGAGGGCTTTAGACAGAAAAATAATTAAAATTGGGCAATTTAAAAATAATTCATTTTCGAATTATGAAGATTTGAATTAAAAAACTAAAAATTTTGAGATTAAAAATTAAATGTTCAATTTCAAGCTTTAAAAATTAAACAATTTCAAACTCGAGCGATCCATATTCTACAAAATTAAAAAATTTCAAAATTAGAAAATGTGCAAATGAAGATTAATTAAAATTGCACAATTTTTATTTCGAGGTCTTTGGAAAAAAATCAAATTGAACAATTTGAAAGGTAGAGATTGAAAAAATAAAATTTTTTTAATTTAAGACTTGAAAATTAAACTTTTAAAAGTTGAACAATTTCGAACCCTTAACGATCGATATTGTTCAAATTAAAAAATTTCTAAATAAAGAACAATTCAAATGGCAAAATTTCAAAATAATTAATTTACAAATTATGAACGATTTGAATTAAAAAATTTAAAAGGTATATAGACTTAAAAATTAAATTTTTTTAAATTTAAGCCTTGAAGATTAAACTTTCAAAATTGAACAATTTCAAACTCAAAACGATTCATATTGTACAAATTCGAAGCTTGCAACATTATAAAATTTCCAAATGAAGAACAATTTAAATTGTACAATTCCAGAGCAGAAGCCTTTAAAATTTAACAATTTTTATTTTCAGGGCTTTAAACAGAAAAATAATTAAAATTGAGCAATTAAAAAAAAATTAATGCTCAAATTATGAATGATTTTAATTAAAAAACTAAAAATTTTGAGATTAACAATTAAATTTTCAATTTCAAGCTTTAAAAATTAAACTTTCAAAATTAAACAATTTCAATAATCTCAAGTGATCTATATTCTACAAAATTCAAAAATTTCAAAATTAGAAAATGTGCAAATGAAGATTAATTAAAATTGCACAATTTTTGTTTCGAGGTCTTTGAAAAAAATCAAATTGAACAATTTAAAAGGTAAATATTTAAAATATAAAATTTTTAAAATTTAAGCCTTGAAAATTAAATTTTCAAAATTGAACAATTGCAAACTCGTAACGATCCATATTGTTCAAATTCAAAAATTTTTAAATGAAGAACAATTCAAATGGCACAAGTATTATTTTGAGGTCTTCAAACAGAAAAATTATTCAAATTGAACAATTTCAAAATAATTAATTTACAAATTATGAACGATTTCAATTAAAAAATTTAAAAGGTAGAGATTTAAAAAGTATTTTTTTTTAAATTTAAGCCTTGAATATGAAACTTTCAAAATCGAACAATTTTAAACTCAAGCGATCCATATTCTACAAAATTCAAAAAAATTTAAATTAGAAAATGTGCAAATGAAGATAAATTAAAATTGCACAATTTTTATTTCTAGGTTTTTGAAAAAAAATCAAATTGAACAAATTAAAAGGTAGAGATTTCAAAATTAAATTTTTTTAAATTTAAGCCTTGAAAATTAAACTTTCAAAATTGAACAATTTCGAACTCGTAACGATTAATATTGTACAAATTCAAAAAAAATTTTAATGAAGAACAATTCAAATGGCACAATTTATATTTCGAGGTCTTCAAACAGACAAATAATTTAAATTGAGCAAATGAAAAATAATTCATTTTAAAATTATGAACGATTTGAATTAAGCAATTAAAAACGTAAAGATTTGAGACTTAAAATTGTCAAATTTAATCCTAGAACATTAAACATTCAAAATTAAACAATTTAGAATTTGGAACAATTATAATTGTACAATTCGAAAGTGAAAGCCTTTCAAATTTAATAATTTTTATTCCAAGGTGTTCCAAACAGTCAAATAATTCAAATTGAACAATTTCAAACACAAACGATACATACTATACACATCCAAAAATTTCAAAATTAGAAAATTTCCAAACGGATCTACTGCAATTATAAATTTGAAGCATTTAAAATTAAAAATTAAATATTCAAAGCTGGACAATTTAAAATTCAAATGATCAATATTGTACAAATTCGGAGCTAAAAAATAAGAAAATTAAAAAATGAACAATTAAAATAGCACCATTCCCAAGAAGAAGCCGTAAACAAAACAAAATTGCGATGTCTTCAGACAGGAAAATAAAACAAATTGAACAATCTGAATTATTTTTTTCTTTAAAATTTCCAAATTCAAACCTGAAAAACTAAACAATTTATCATTTAAATTTGAAGAAGTCAAAAAGAACCCCCAACCCAACAGATATAATGCAATTCTAAATCAATAAATTTTCAAATAAAAAACAATTAAAATTAAACAATTTGAAATTAGAAGTGACTACACCAACAATCAATCATTACAAATCTAAAATATTGTCTCGATTGTTTTCTAGCTATTTCAGAGATTGGAAGTTAAATAAAGTCAAGTTGTTTTTGCATCCAGGTGTTCAAAAATTCACTTTCGACGAAGTACTTGACCAGATTTTCAGTACGATGCATAAATACTTATAAATAGTAGTTTCAGTCTATTCGTAGATAAGATAGTCTATCTGCCTTCGCATCTATCGACCATAATGTACAAAATATAGGTATTAATTAGATCTCTGTCTTCTTATGATACACCCTAACTCACACACTATTTACAATTATATTCACAGAGGTATCGTAGTTTACATGTGGATGTCCGCCAGAAAAGGACCCAATTTTCAAGTTTTTTTTTCTTATTCAAATTTTCAAGTTGAAGCCACCGGAAGTGGACATACTCTCCGGATTAGTGTATTATTTTGAAATATTTTCAATTCACTTGTATTCCTTCAAATTCGCGGAATTCCTCTGAATTCTTTCCATTATTTTCAATTCGTTGAAGTCCGTTGAATTCTTGGAATTCCAGGACTTCCAAGTAATCCATGAAATTCAAATAAGTGAAGAAAAATTCCAGACATTCGTAGAATTAAAGGAATTCGAGGAATTCACAAAATCCAAGGAATTGAAGGAATTCAATTAATCAAATAAATTGGAGAAATTCAATGAACTTAAGAAATTCAGATAATTCAAGGAATTCAATGAATTTCGGGATTACAGATAATTCAAGGAAATCAGAGAATTCGCAAAATTCAAGAAATTTAAGGAATTCAATGAATTTAGGAAATTCAGATAATTCAAGTAATTAAATGCATTTTGGGAATTCAGATAATTCAAAGAAATAAGGTGATTCAAAAAATGAGGATAATTCAAGGAAATTAGTGAATTCAAACAATTCAAATATTTCAAGGAATTGAATGCATTTAGGAAATGTAGATAATTCAAGGAATGTCGAGAATTCAGATAATTCAAAGAATGAAGATAATTCAAAGAATTAAGATAACTCAAAGAATTAAGATAATTCAAGGAATTTAGATCATTCAAAGAATTAAGATAATTCAAAGAATTAAGATAACTTAAAGAATTAAGACAATTCAATGAATTTCGGGAATTGAGATCATTCAAAGAATTAAGATAATTTAAGGGATTTAATGAATTTCGGGAATTTAGATAATTCGAGGAATTTCGGGAATTCAGATAATTCAAAGAATTAAGATAATTCAAAGAATTAAGATAACTCAAAGAATTAAGATAATTCAAGGAATTTAGATAATTCAAAGAATTAAGATTACTCAAAGAATTAAGACAATTAAATGAATTTAATGAATTTCGGGAATTGAGATCATTCAAAGAATTAAGATAATTCAAGGCATTTAATGAATTTCGGGAATTTAGAGAATTAAAGGAATTTCAGGAACTCAGAAAATTCAAGGAATGAAGATAATTAAAAAAATTAAGATAACTCAAAGAATTAGGATAATTCAAAGAATTAAGATAATTCAAGGAATTTAGATCATTCAAAGAATTAAGATAATTCAAAGAATTAAGATAATTCAAAGAATTAAGATAACTCAAAGAATTAAGACAATTCAATGAATTTAATGAATTTAGGGAATTGAGATCATTCAAAGAATTAAGATAATTTAAGGCATTTAATGAATTTCGGAAATTCAGAGAATTAAAGGAATTCGCAGAATTCACGAAATTTAAGGAATTCGAATAATTCCAGGAATTCGCAGAATTCTAGAAATTTAAGGAATTTAGGGAATTCAGATAATTCCAGGAATTAAATGAATTTTGGGAATTCAGATAATTCAAAGATTTAAGATAACTCAAGGAATTATATGCATTTAGGGAATTCATAGAATTAAAGGAATTCGCTGAATTCAAGAAATTCAAAGAATTTCGGGAATTCATGAAATTCAATGAATTCAAAGAATTTTGGGAATTCAAGAAATTCGATGAATTCAAAGAATTTCGGGAATTCAAGAAATTCAATGAATTTCGGGAATTCAGATAATTCAAGGAATTTAATGAATTTCGGGAATTCAGAGAATTTAAGGAATTCGCAGAATTCAAGAAATGCATTAAATTTCGGGAATTCAGATAATTCAAGGAATTCACGGAATTTTGGGAATTCAGGTAATTCAAGGAATTCAAATAATTTAAGAAATTCAATGAATTTCAGAAATTCAGATAATTCAAGGAATTCAATGAATTTCGGGAATTCAATGAATTTCGGGAATTCAGATAATTCAAGGAATTCAATGAATTCGCAAAATTCAACAAATTTGAGGAATTCAGATAATTCCAGGACTTCGCAAAATTCAGGAAATTCAAGGAATTTGGGGAATTCAGTCAATTTGGGGAATTCAGATAATTTAAGGAATTCAATGAATTTCGGGAATTCATATAATTTAAGAAATTCAATGAATATCGGGAATTTTGATCATTCAAGGAATTCAATGAATTTCGGGAGTTCATATAATTCAAGGAAATAAGAGAATTCTCAGAATTTAAGAAATTTAAGGAATTCGCAGAATTCAAGAAATTTAATGAATTTAGGGAATTCAAGTAATTCAAGTAATTCAATGAATTTCGGGAATACAATTAATATAAGAAATTCAATGAATTTCGAGAATTCTAATCATTCAAAGAATTCAATAAATTTAAGGAATTTCAATAATTCAGAAAATTCCGAGAATTCAGAGAATTCAAGGAAGTCAGAAAATTCCACGAATTCAGAGATTTTCAGGAATTTAGGAAATTCAAATAATTTCAGTGATTCCAGAGCATATTGGGAATTTAAGGAATTCAGGAAATTGTCAAAATTTAAGGAGTTCAGAGAATTTCAGAATATTCAAGGAATTACGGGGATTAAGCGAATTAAAAAATTTTTTAATTTTTAAGAATTCAAAAAATTCGAGAAATTCAGAGAATTTCATTTTCATTTTTAGGAAATTCTCTGAATTCCCAGATATCTTTGAATCTCTAAATTTTCTGAATTACTCGAATATTCTGAATTTCTTGAATATTCTGAATTTTTTTAATATTCTGATTTTCTGGAATATTCTGAATTCCTGAAATGTCATGAATTCTCTGAATTTAATGAATTCCCTAAATGCTCTAAAATCCTGGAATATTCGGAATTCTCTGAATTATTGACAATCTCAGAATTCTTCGAATTCTTGAAAATTTCAGAATTTCTGGAATTCTCTGAATTCCTGGAATACACTGGGTTCCTGAAATTCTTTGAATTTCCTGAATTCCTTGAATATTCTAAATTTCTCGAATATTCTTGAATTCACGGAATTCTGATAATTCTGGGGATTCAAAAGAATTCAAAGGAATTTGAAAAAGTTTAAAAGAATGTCATGCAATTCAAAAGAGTAAAAAAATTCAAAGAAATTCAAGTGCATTAAGAATAATTCTAAATAATACACTAAACCACAAAATATTAATTATTACTAAACCTCTCTGTTTCCGCATATTTGTAATAAAAACGAGGTGTCAATTAAAAAAATTTCTATCATTTACAACTGGCCCTTTCCTGACGGAGGCTCACATATTAAAATTACGAAGGACCGCTTTGGGATTAAAATCGATATTCTTGTTTATTTAAGTTGCGAACGATGCAAATTATTTATATACTTTTTATACATAGTATATATAATTAGGTTTATATATGTATATACATATATATATATATTTATTATATTTAAACAAAGTTCTAAGCTTTACGTAAGTATACACTCTGAAACTTTTGATGCAGTTTTGGACATTGTTCTCTAAATTCATTACTCATTACACTCAATATTTCATTTAAATCATTTCTAACACTTTCTAATGAGTGATTAGAATTCAGCGATTTTTACAAAACTTAGTCTAACGGCGTCGATAATAAAATGAGGTACGTTGAACCGCTAGTTCTTCCCTCAAATATGCAATCAGGTGTGTATGTGTACATGTGTGTGCAGATTTTTCAAAAACTACATTTAGTCCTAAAAAAAAAAATTACCAAATTATTTCTACTTTCTTTCATAATTATGACTTCGTAATCAGATCAATAGCCCGAATAAAGTGATAAAAACATCAACAGTGCACATTTGATTTGACATTTTGAAATTTTCTTTCTTCTAATTGTGGGCGACGAATTTCTTTCGAGAAATTAATTAATAATGCAATTGACGATTGTTTAAATTGCATATTTGATTACATATTCGATGAGAAGCACCTAGCTGAGGATAATTTATTTATTTCTATGCAGTATTAAGGTTTTAATCACTCTACTCCTGCCTTCTAAATGTCTGGGATTATTATCATTGAAATCTTGTTTAAATATTGTAAACGCCAACGAAAATTTTACCATCAAGAAAAAATATTATAATAAATTCATATCAATTAAGCACTCACAAAGAACAAAGATTTGTAACGTTAATCAGGGTGCCGATTAAATGCCTGGTTTCTCACGATAGAATTTCAAACTTAATTTAAAAATTTAAAAATTAAATAATTATACAATTTCAAATTTTTCACAATAAAAATCTTTAATAATTTTAATAATTAAAAAAACTGATAATTATTATGTGTTGTTCACTTTCGATTGAAATATTCGGTT
This sequence comes from Andricus grossulariae, assembly GCA_011634705.1. Lineage (NCBI taxonomy): Eukaryota > Metazoa > Arthropoda > Insecta > Hymenoptera > Cynipidae > Andricus > Andricus grossulariae. Next base: position 11,900 of record JAABKJ010004776.1, read on the forward strand.
TCCTAGTACAATTTCTAACTTTGTTCGTTTTTTCTCAGTTTTTGAATTAAACGACACCCTATTATCACAACAACAACAAAAATATTTAGTAAATAATTAGTTGTTTTGATTTTTTTCACTCAAGGTAGATGTCGTGTCAAAAATCCGCTCTCCGGAAAGAATTGAAATAATTACAGAAAAATTACTTTAACAATAATTTTTGTAATTTAATTTTTTCAACAACAAAAACATGCAAAAAACATAGTTAAAATATAAGTTTTTTGTGAGTTTTAAAATTTTGCCATTAAAAATAGTATTTTTTATTTGAAATTCCATGAGTAATTTTACTATGATTCTGAAAATAATAGAAAAACTATTTTTTCAGAGATTTGATTTTTGGCACAACATTTACCTTTAATCGAAATCAAGGCCAAAGAAAAGTAAAAACAAAAAATTCAAATATTCAAATTTTTTTTACTGGTTATTAGATTTTGAGTAATGCACTTGATTTAGTTTCGATGTGAGGCTTTGATTCGCTATAAATCATGTTGAAAGTACATGAAGTGATTTCACAACCTTGTAATATTTCCACTAGGGGGAACCTTCCTACAGTGGATAATGCAACCTACAGTGGATAATCATTAATTAACAGCGCGAATAAACGTAAAATAATTAATTTTAAATTTAATTTATTAACACGCATAGTGTCTTAAATATTTATTAAATTTAATTAATTTTTTTAATACATCAGTATTTTCAATTAATCATTATCTATTGTAGGTTGTATTATCCACTGTAAGGAAGTTTCCCCAATACAAAAGCTCTGGTTCCTTTTTTATCTCTAAAAATATTGAAATGTAAAAAAAATAATTAAACCTTAATTTTCATGAACTTAACAAAGCAGAAATTATGGCAAGGATATTTTTTATCACATTGGCAAAGAACGCGTTCAGACTAAGGACTAATTAAAAGACTAAATTGCAAATATTTTCTGTTAATAACTATATAATTAAGTCACAATTCTGTTTCAAGCTTCTAAAATTCTTGATAATATATTTAACTTTAACTAGGAGATGATCAGAGTTGGGATTTCTTTTTAAATCTCATAAATTCCAAACTTATTCAATTATTAGAAGTTGAATATTCTGGAATTTTCGAAATTTTTATTTTCAGCAATTGAATTTGGAATTTTCTTCAAACTTTAATTTAATTTTCAGCAGAAAATTGAAAACTGAACTTTCAATATTCTTTAAATTTCAGCTGTTGAATTATCAAAACTCTTTAAAATTAAAAAAATTGATTTTTCAACTAGTTGAATTTTTTAACAATTGAAAATTAAACTGTTGAAAATAATGGAAAACTGAAGAAAATAGAAATTTTAATTTTGAACAATTGATTTTTCGATTTTCTTCAATTTTCACGCGTTGAATTTTGAATTTGCTTCAATTTACAGAAGTTGAATTTTTTGGAATTTTCAACAGTTGAATTTTCAGCGGTTGAATTCGGAATTTTCTTCAAATTTCAACAGTTAAAAATTGATGAAAATTGACAATTTAATTTTGAACAGTTGAATTTAGTTGAATTTTCGGGAATTTTCAACATTTGAAAATTCAACATTTTTAACAGTTGAAAACTAAAGAAAATTGAAAACAGAATTTTCAACAGTTGAATTTTAAATTTTCTTTAAATTTCAGCAGTCGAATGATCAAAACTGTTTAAAATGAAAGAAAATTGAATTTTCAACTGCTTAAATTTTCAACAGTTGTAAATTTAACTATTGAAAATAGAGGTAAATTACATTTTGAGTTTCAAACTTATGAAAATTGAAGAAAAATTGGCTTTAAACAGTTAAATTTTCAATTTTCTACCATTTTCAATAGTTGACTTTTCAATTTTTTTCAATTTTCTTTCTTTTTTTAAACAGTATTGAAAATTTAATTATTAATTTTCTTCAATTACCAATAACTCAATTTCAACATTTACAAATTGAAAAAAATTTACCATTTTTAACATTTAAAACATAAACAAAATTGAAACAAGAATTTTCAACTACTTAAATTTCTAACAGTTGCAAATTTAACTATTTAAAATAGAGCGAAATTGCATTTTGAATTTTCAACTGATGAAAATTGAAGAAAAATTAATGTTACAACAGTTGAATTTACAATTTTTTACAATTTTAAACAGTTGAATTTTCAATTTTCTCCAAATTTCAGCAGTCGAATTATCAAAACTGTTTAAAATTGAACAAAATTGAATTTTCAACTACTTAAATTTTTAACAGTTGTAAATTTAACTATTGAAAATAGAGGAAAATTGCATTGTGAATTTTCAACTGATGAACATTGAACAAAAATTAATTCTCAACAGTTAAATCTTCAATTTTCTACCATTTTCAATAATTGACTTTTCAATTTTTTTTAATTTTCTTTTTTTTAAAAAATGTTGAAAATTTAATTATCTTCAAATACCAATAGCTCAATTTTCAACATTTTCAAATGGAGAAAAATTGACCATTTTTAACAGTTGAAAAATAATAAAAATTGAGAACAGAATTTTCAACAGTTGAATTTTCAATTTTCTTCAAATTTCAGCAGTCGAATGATCAAAACTGTTTAAAATTGAAGAAAATTGAATTTTCAACTACTTAAATTTTTAACAGTTGTAAATTTTCAACTGATGAACATTGAACAAAAATTAATTTTCAACAGTTAAATTTTCAATTTTCTACCATTTTCAATAGTTCACTTTTCAATTTTTTTCAATTTTCTTTTTTTTCAAACAGTGTTGAAAATTTAATTTTCAATTTTGTTCAATTACCAATAGCTCAATTTTCAAAATTTGCAAATTGAGAAAAATTGAACATTTTTAACAGTTGAAAACTAAAAAAACATGAAAAAAGGATTTTCAACAGTTGAATTTTCAATTTTCTTCAAATTTCAGCAGTCGAATGATCAAAACTGTTCAAAATTGAAGAAAATTGAATTTTCAACTACTTAAATTTTTAACAGTTGTAAATTTTCAACTGATGAAAATTGAAGAAAAATTAATTTTCAACAGTTAAATTTTCAATTTTCTACCATTTTCAATAGTTCACTTTTCAATTTTTTTCAAACAGTGTTGAAAATTTAATTTTTAATTTTCTTCAATTACCAATAGCTCAATTTTAAACATTTGCAAATTGAGAAAAATGGACCATTTTTAATATTTAAAAAATAAAAAAATTCAAACAAGAATTTTCAACAGTTGAATTTTCAATTTTCTTCAAATTTCAGCAGTTGAATTATCAAAACTGTTTAAAATTGAAGAAAATTGAATTTTCAATTGATTAAAATTGAAGAAAAATTAATTTTCATCAGTTAAATTTTCAATTTTCTACCATTTTCAATAGTTCACTTTTCAATTTTGATCAATTTTCTTTTTTTTTAAACAGTGTCGAAAATTTAATTTTTAATTTTCTTCAATTACAAAGAGGCAATTTTAAACAATTGCAAATTGAGAAAAATTGAACATTTGTAACAGTTGAAACTAATAAAAAATTAAAACATAATTTTCAAAAGTTGAATTTTCAATTTTCTTCAAATTTCAGATGTCGAATTATCAAAACTGTTTAAAATTGAAGAAAAATTAATTTTACCACAGTTGAATTTTTAATTTTCTACAATTGTCAGGAGTTGAATTTTCTTTTTTTTTTGCAACAGTGTTGAAAATTTAATTTTTAATTATCTCCAATTTCCAATAGCTATTATTTTATATTATTAACTGTTAAAATTTCAAGAAAAAAACTAATATTACGAAAAATAAGCAAATAATGGTTTGGCAAATTAATATTCATCCAATGGACTCTCAGTAAGAAATTTAAATGATTAAAAAAATCTCAACAGTGATCATACAAAGTAAAAACTAAATTATAAAGAAATTATGCATTTTACGAAACAATACAGAAATATTTGTCAATTGTGAACTAAACAGACCAGAGCTTTTGAAAAGAAAATTAAACCTACCTATACCTGGCTATTAAAACTATCAATATTGATTAAAGACAACTCATATTTTTAAATCGGTATCATAAGCGTATTAGCTGGCATCAGCCAGACATGCAAAAATGAAAAATTTTCAAGATAATGAATTCCTCATGCTGCAATTTACAAATTAAAATATTCCATTACAATTTATAGTGTTCGCTGTTTTTAATCACCTTTTTTTTGTAAATTTATATACATTTCGCGGTGATATATGTACACACAAATTGGATAAAATTTCACTCGTGCTCTAATAAAGTAAAAAGGTGTTACGGACACGCCCAGAACTTAAATTAGAATCTAAAAAAAAAAATAAAAAAAAAACTTACGACTAATCAATGTATTTTAACACATGAGTAAGTTGTAGCTGAAAGTATTTATTATGATTTTTGATAAGTCGCCTATGTGATGTAAAATATTGCCTTTCTCAAAAAGATACCGAAAATAGTTTTAAAAAAAAATTAAATAAATTTGTCTCCAAAATATTTTTGTAACTGAATTCCTAAAAATTTCACTAATCCTCACTGGGTGTTATTTTCTTGCAAATTGAATGATTCTAAATCAAAAGATTCCACGATTGCAATATTAATTGTAAATGTTTAATATAAAATAATATAAATTGAAATCAATTACATAAAAAGAAAAAATTGTTTTATGTACAAAATCACTCTTTAATCTTAATATAAAGATTTATGTTATTCAAAGAGACTTTTTCGAACAATTGGCGACGCCCTAACAGACAAAATGTAGCGACTATAAGAAAAATATCATATGAAAGTTCTGTAATACTTAAACAGTATTACGAGATTAAATACAAAGTAAAATAGAGATATTTCCAACGAAAATATGTAGACGTTAAACAAATTTTCGAATGGCGTTGGTCGTACGGAGATCAACAGCTCGATTAAAAGCGCATATATTCAATATTATTGATGAAAATCTTTCAAAATCTTGATGCGCATCAACTACGAATCGTAAATCGCTATAATTAGAAAACAACTTCATTAAACTAAAGGCAACTTATAAGGTTGTCTCTCTCTCTCTCTCTCTTTCTCTCTCTCTATATCCTCGACTAAATGTAATAATCAGTACGCATGTTAAAAATTCCATTTTTGTTACAACGAATTTTGGGAATCTAAGGACAAATTATTTTTATGTTTTACCTTGCGACCCTGCCTTTTTGATGACTTCCTTGAGACCTTTGTCTCTCTGGTTTCTTGAATAGTTTTGTTGATTCCTAGTCTCAGGCGAACAGGAACTTTAGGCTCGAGAGCTGGTGTCTCTTCTGCAATTCAAAAATATATCAATTATTTTCATCGAATTATTACAAACTCTCACTAACTTTCCAAATTTCTCTTGTCTAATCAATTACACGATGCAATACACAAATACAAAATTACTCTCACAGAAAAGTACAGGCCTCGGACTCACTTTAGAGATCGAAAATAGCAGAGTGTCTTACTAAACTAAACATTAACATTTAACCAAAAAAGAACGAATTTATAACAAAATAGTTAAATTTTCAACCAAACACTATAAAGACAACTATAAAGGGTAGTTTTTGAAGCCAAGGTCTAATTGGGTAAATTTTTTTTTAAATTTATGGTACCATCAGTTCTATTACCTGAGAAACAATTATTATGTTTACACAAATTAACATAATTAAGCATTTTAATCATTCTGGGACTGTTTAAGACCCAGGACCACGGTTTAAAATTATTTTTAAAAAAACTATTAGTTTTTTATAACCAGGCGAACCCAAAATGAGAACGAATTTTCAACAATATAGTTAAATTTTCAACCAAACGACTGAATTTTCAGAAAAATAAAAAAAAGTTTACTCCTCAACTAAAAGGATTAATTTTCAATCAAAAAGTAATATTTTAAACCAAAAAATATGGAATTTCTGCCAAAATAGATGAGTTTTCAAACCACAAAGATGATTCTTCTACACAACTGTTGAATTTTCAATAAAATAGTTGATTATTTAATCAAAAAGGGAACAAATAATCAACGAAATAGCCGAATTTTCTACAAAACACTGGAATTTACAAACAATCAGTGAAATTTTTAACAGATTATTTAAATTTTCAACCAAAAATGAAATAGTTACATTATGAGTTAAAAATATTAATCTTTACCCAAAAAAGAACGAATTTTCAACGAGATAATTAAATTATCAAAAAAATAGTTTAATACCCAACCAAGCAGATTAATTTTTTACCCAACAGTGGTATTTTTAACCAAAAAAAGAGGGAATGAAAAAAAACAAATTTAACCAAAAAAAGAACGAATTTGTAAAGAAAATAGTTAAATTTCCAACCAAAGAGATGAATTATCAAAAAAGTGGTTAAAACCCTAACCAGATTAATTTTCAACCAAACAGTTGCATTTTTAACCAAAAAAAGATGGAATTTCCACAAAAATAGATGAATTCTCAAACCAAAAAGACCATTTTTCTTCAAAACAGTTGAATTTTCAACCAAAAAAGATAAGTTTTCGACCAAAAATGAAATAATTAAATTTTCAATATAAAAAAAAATTAATTTTCAACCGAAAAAAGAACGAATTTGCAACAAAATCGCTTAATTTTCAACCAAAGAGATGAATTTTCAAAAAAGTGGTTAAATCCCTAACCAGATGGATTTTCAACCAAACAACTTGCATTTAAACCAAAAAAGATAGAGCTTATATTAAATTCATTAATTTTTTGATAAAGAAGAACATTTTTTTAACAAAATAGTTAAAATTCAACCAAAATAGTTTAATTTTCTATTAAAACAGTTGAATTTTCAAGAAAATAGATGACTTTTCAAGAAAATAGATAAGTTTTCAACAGAAAATTTCATTGTCAACTAAATAGTTAAATTCACTATCAAAATAGTTGAATTTTCAACAAAAAAAAGTTCATTTTCAACTAAATAGTTAAATTTTCTACCAAAACAGTCGAATTTTCAACAAAACAGTTGCATTTTCAACAAAAAGCTCATTTTTAACTAAATAGTTAAATTTTCTGCCAAATCAGTTGAATTTTCAACAAAAAAGATTAATTTTCAACAAAAAAAGTTCATTTTTAACTAGGCAGTTAAATTTTCTACCAAAAAAGTTGAATTGTCAACAAAATAGATGCATTTTTAACAAATAACTTAATTTTCAATTAAATAGTTGAACTTTTTACCAAAAAAGTTGACTTTTCAACTAAATACATGAATTTTTACCAAAATAAATGAATTGTCATCAAAAAAATTACTTTTCAAACTTAATAGTAGACTCATCAGCAGAAAAGAATTTTCTTTGGAAAATGATTTTTTTTCAACTGAAAATTCCACTATTCCATTTTTGGTTGAAAATGATCTTTTTATTAAATTTTCATATTTTTGGGTTGGAAATTTAACAGTTTTGCAGAAAATTCGTCTTTTTAGCTGAAAAATGCAACTTTTTGTTTGAAAATTGAACTACTTTGTTAAAAAATAATTTTTTCATCAATAATTATTTGGTTGAAAAATCATGCATTTTGTTAAAAATTCGTCTTTTGATAAAAAATTAATTTTCTTGGTTAAAAATTTACCTTCTTAGATGAAAATTTAAATACTTGGTTGAAAAAAACATGTATTTTGTTGAGAACAAAAATTTTCAATCAAATTGTTGAATTTTGAGTCGAAAAAAAACGAATTTTCAACAAAACAGTTGAATTTTCAACAAAGAAGTATAAATTCCTTACAAAAGTGTTGAATATTCAACAAAATTATCCAATTTTGAATCAAATAATACAATTTTCCATCAAAAAAGATGAATTCGTAATCAAAAATTTAATAGTAGACTTACCAACAGAAAAGAATGAACTTTCAACTACTTATTGGGTTCCAATAATTTAGTTTGAATTTTAAGTAGAAAAATGAGGGAAAGGCGAAAGACTGTGAAGCCTGCAGTTCAACTGTTTTTGATTAAAAATTAAAAAAAAAAGTTGAAATGTCAACTAGTACATTTCTTGTTCAGAATTCATCTTTATTTAAATAAAAATTTAATTACTTGGTTGAATAATAAACTCTTTTGTTAAAAATTAATTTTTTTGGTTGAAGCTTCATCATTTTAGTTGGAAATTCATCCTTTGGTTGAACATTAATATTTTAACTGAAAATTTAACTTCATTTTTTGGTTGACAATTTATCTTTTTTAAGTTAAAAATTCACATATTTCAACTATTTGTTTGAAAATTCATGTATTTTGTTGAAAATTCATCTTCTTGGTTCAAAATAAAATTACTTGGTCGGAAATTATACTCTATTGTTAAAAACTCATCTTTTTGGTAGAAAATTAATCTTTTTGTTTGAAAATTCAAGTATTCCAGTTAAACACCATAATTTTAGTTTAAAATTCATTTTTTTTTTTAAAAATTCATATTTTTGTTTAAAAATTCATCTTCCCGGGTGAAAATAAAACTACTTGGTTGAAAGTAACTCTTTTGTTGAAAATTCATCACTTTGGTTGACATTTTTTTTCATGGAAAATTAATTTTTTTTTTTTATAAAATTTAAACTTCCATTTTTGGTTGGAAACTTTTTTTTAGTTCAAAATGCAAGTATTTAGTTGAAAATGAATCGGTTTCGGTTGAAAATTGAACTATTTGGTTGAGAATTCATGTATTGTGTTGAAAAATCGTATTTTTTGGAAGAAAATTAATCTTTTTGGTTGAAAACTTATTCTCTTAGTTGAAACTTCAACTATTTTGTTGAAATTTTTTTTATTTTTTTATTGGTTGATAATTAATTTTGTTAAACTGAAAATGTAACTATTTCAGTTGAATATTCCAGTATTCCATCATTTTAGTTAAAAATTTAACCATTCAATTTTTGGTTGAAAAATTATCCTTTTTTATTGAAAATTCGTCTTTTTTGGTAAAAATTAATCTTCTCGGTTGAAAGTTCAGCTTTTTGGTTTAAAATTCAACTATTCCAGTTGAAGATTCATCACTTTGTTTGAAAATGTAACTATTTTTTTTTTAAATTAGTTGGTTTTTTTTTTGGGTGAAAATTATTTTTTTTTTAACTGAAATATAAAATTGAATTTTCCATAATTTTAGTTGAAAATTCATCTCTTTGGTTGAACATTAATTTTTTAACTGAAAATTTAAATTCATATTTTGGTCGACAATTTATCTTTTTTAGTTGAAAATTCGTCTTTTTTGGTAGAAATAAATCTTCTTGGTTGAAATAAAATTTTCGGTTGAAAATTCAACTATTCAAGTTAAAAATCAATCATTTTAGAAGAAAATTCATCTTTTTGTTATAAAATTTAACTATTCCAGTTAAACATTCATCAGTTTAGTTGAAAATTCATTAGTATGGCTGAAAAAAAAATTTTAACTGAACATTTAACTGTTTCATTTTTAGTTGAAAATGAATCTTTTTTAGTAAAAAATTCCAATATTTGGTTGAAAATTTGTTTGTGTTTTTTAGTTAAAAATTCAACTATTTCAGCTCGTTCTTTGAAAATTTAACTATTTCAACTTTTTTGTTGAAAATTCAACTTTTTCGTGGAAACTTCATCTTCTTGGTTGAAAATAAAATTACTTGGTTGGAAGTTATACTCTTGAGTGAAAAATTCATCTGTTTGGTTTAAAATTTATTAAATTCATGATGGGGGATTATAGTGACCCTCTGGTATTAAATGTTCAAAAATCTTAATTTTTAGTTCAAAACTCCACTATTTGGTTAAAAAATCTGGTTTTTAGTTGAAAACTCGAGTACGTGATTGCAAATTTATGTATTTTGTTGAAAATTCATGTTTTTTGGTAAAAACTTCAATCTTTTGTTGAGAATTCGTCTTTTTATGTTTCAAATTAATTTATTTTGGTAGAAATTTCATCTTTTGACGTTAAAAATGTAACTGTTTGGTTAAAACTTAATCTGCTTTAGTTTTTTTTATGACGCACCCCCTAAAGTTGTTCTATTTGATGTAAAAATAAATTAACATTTTTCTTTTCTTTTTAAAATAATTTTAAACCGTTGTCCTTGGGCCTTAAACTGTCCCAAAATTATTAAAATGATTAATTATTTATTGTTAATTTTCGTAAATATAATAATTGTTTGCCAGGGAATACAACTGATGGTTTCTTGAATTTTCAACAGTTGAATTTTAAATTTTATTCAATTTTCAGCAGTTGAATTTTCTGGAATTTTCAAAAGTTGAATTTTCGGCAGTTGAATTTGGAACTTTCTTCAAATTTCAATTTAATTTTCAACAATTCAAAACTAAAGAAAAATTGAAAACTGAATTTTCAATATTTTTTAAATTTCAGCAGTTGAATTATCAAAACTCTTTAAAAAATTTCAAAAAATAGTTTAATCCCGAACCAAACCGATTAATTTACTACGAAAAAGTTGCATTTTTAACCAAAAAAAGATGGAATTTCTACCAAAATGGATGAATTTTCAAATCAATAAAACAAATTTTCCACCAGATAGTTAAATTTTGAACTAAAAAAATTAATGTTGAACTATACTAATGAATTTACAACTAAACAAATGAATTTGCAACTGGAATAGTTGAATTTTCAACCAAGAACAATAATTTCTACCAAAACAGATGAATTTTCAACTAAAATAGATAAATTGTCAACCAAAAAATGAATAGTTAAATTTACAGTTTAAAAATTATATTTAACGAAAGAGATGAATTTTCAACTAAAATGGAATAGTTTAATTTTCATTTGAAAAAAAATAATTGTCTACCAAAAAAGATGATTTTTCAACAAAATACATGAATTTTCATCGAAATAGTTAAAATATTTAAATTTTCAACAACAAAAAAACAACAAATTTTCAAACAAATAGTTGAATTTTGATCTAAAAAAGATCAATTTTCAACCATAAATGGAATAGTTAAATTTTCTATTAAAAAAATTAATTCTTCACCATACTAATGAATTTTCAACTAAACTGACGAATTCTCCGCCAAAACAGACGAATTTTCAACTAAAAAAGATAAATTGTCAACCAAAAAATGAATCGTTAAATTTTCAGTTGAAAAATTATATTCAACCAAAGAGATGGACTTTCAACTAAAATGGAATAATTTTATTTTTATTTAAAAAAATTAATTTGTCACAACAAACAAATTTCAACCAAAGTGATGAATTTTAAACTAAAATAATGAGATTCAAAAGGTGAATTTTTAACAAACTTTCAACCAAGAAGAGGAATTTTCCACGAAAAAGTTGAAATAGTTGAATTTTCAAAGAGACAGCTGAAATAGTTGAATTTCCAACGAAAAAGATAAATTTTCAATCAAATAGTCGAAATATTTTAATTTTTAACTAAAAAACACAAACAAATTTTCAACCAAATATTGGAATTTTTAACTAAAAAAGATTCATTTTCAACCATAAACGAAACAGTTAAATGTTCAGTTAAAATTTATTTTTCAGCCATACTAATGAATTTTCAACTAGAATAATTAAATTTGAAAACAAAAAGATGAATTTTCTTCTAAAATGATGAATTTTTAACTTGAATAGTTGAATTTTCAACCGAAAATCTTATTTCAACCAAGAAGATTTATTTCAACCAAAAAAGACGAATTTTCAACTAAAAAAGATAAATTGTCGACCAAAAAATTAATTTAAATTTTCAGTTAAAAAATGAATGTTCAATCAAAGAAATGAATTTTCAACTAAAATGATGGAATATTCAATTACAATTTTCAGTTGAAATAAAAATAATTTTCAACAATAAAAAAAAAAAAAACTAATTTTTAAAAAATAGTTACATTTACAAACAAAGTGATGAATTTACAAATAAAATGATGAATCTTCAACTGGAATAGTTGCATTTTAAACCAAAAAAAATTAATTTTCAACTAAAATTATGAATCTTCAACTAGGATAATTTAATTTTCAACTAAGAAGCTGAATTTTCAACCCAGAAGATTAACTTTTACCAAAAAGACGAATTTTCGACTAAAAAGTATCATTTTTCAACGAAAAATTGAATAATTAAATTTTTGGC
>JAABKJ010004777.1:0-23904 GCA_011634705.1 Andricus grossulariae
CCTTTACGTTTACCGTGTGTATGCATTTCGTCAATCAAAGTTTCAGTCCATTCCGAGGCTATTTTATTGTTTGTATTTTTCATGGTTTAAATTGTACACCCAACTACCACCTTTATGCGTGTGTTTTGTTTTGCGAGTCGAAAATCATGTTCGAGTTAAGAAGTGATTCGTCATACGGTGGAGAGTCATTGTTGTAACGTCAGTTCCACCAAAACTTCTGTTCCTGGGTAGGGGGGGGGGCAAGGAAAGGGATCCGAGAGTCGCAATTCATGTAATAAGAAGCTAATCTGGTTTTAAACAACAATGATTGCGAGATTTTCAAGATATTTCGTTACATAACTTTTTTTAGCTAGATATGTACTTATAAATTAAACGAGTAATATTGAATAAAAACTTTGCATTGCTTAACATAATTTGTAACATTATTTGAGAAGATTTAATAGAAAATATATGTGAAAAGTTTTGAAGAGGGGGGGGGGGGCTAGAAATGTAATGTCTAGGGGCGCATTTTTTCTTAAACCGGCACTGCAAAAATCTAATACATACTTTTTTCCAGGATACCCAAGAACAAGAGTGTTACTAAGTCACTGTGCAGATACAGAACTTCTAGAATCCGCATTCCACGGAACTCCAGTGATTTGTTTTCCAAGAAGCCTAGCTGAATCCAAAAATGCTATGCGTGTTTTCGAATTGGGATTCGCCTACTCACCTCGAGGCGATTTTTCCACCGAAACGATCCTGGCTGGAATAAATGAAGTCCACAACAAAGCAGAATATCGAGAAAATGCCAGGAAAGTTTCCCTCGCTGTAAGAGACAGACCAACTCCTGCTATGGACCGTGTCATTTTTTGGCTGCACTACGTAGGGAGAATTAAAACCGAAGGTGAGAATTTGCTCTTGCCTCTCAAGAACGTCAGCACCTATGGCGAGACTTTACAATTTCTCTCAGGCGTAGCCATCGGAACCCTTTTCAGCATTTTTGCAACGATGCTTTACATCGCCACACGTTTCGCGTCCGCAAACGAACGTCAACATAAAAGCAAGGGAAAATACAAAAGATAATTAATCGCAAATAAAAATTTCTCTGACAAAAATTGTAAATATAGCAAAGATCAAGGACCTTTTTAAGAGAAGTCAACGCCAACGAACAATTATAATTAAGAGGAAATTGGTAAGGAGATTATTGTGAAAGGGTGGTTAAGTGATTTTCATATCTTGTATTTATAAATACACGTATAAGATACAGGTCATGCATATATAAATATTATAAACTACCGTATCCTAGGGCTAATCGAGTGATGCGATTTCGAGCAGTTACTCGACCGTAACGTTAGAAAAAGTTGCGAAGTTGCGATTACGATACACAATATACATGGATCATTTCAAAGGATTTTTTTAACATCGGCTACGCGACCATGTCAGTGATTTAGCCGAAGATTTTTTTTTCTGATAGTAGGTGCCCGAATCCCCTAAAAAAGAAGTAATAGATTTTTCAGATCAGAACTGTAAATGAGTTGCTTTTTTGAAATTTGATTTTTTCATCAATTTTCCTTTTCTTTTCAAACCTGTATAATAAAGACAGTTGGTAACCGATTTTAAAGATTAATGACTCAATTTAATTGTTTCAGAGAGTAGTTTTAGGAAAAATATTTACCACGCACGTATTTCAAATTACTATTTTCACATCGACTAAGTTTCTATAGTCCAAACTTTATGTGTGAATATTATACGTGAATTCATACATTCAACCTTGTACAAAAAAAAAACAACTCTGAGGCTTTTTTTGTGGTTTTTAATTTCTGAGGTACAGTGAATTTTTGAAACGACCTCTATTTTCACGGCTTTCATGATTTATTTTGAAAAATATTGCGCCCAAAAAAATAGACCTCAAAAGTTTAAGACTGAAACTAGTTTTTACGATGAAAGAGGGTTCCTGGTAGTTTTTCTAATTTATAACTTTAATAACGGGCTTAAAGATCTACAATCAATAGGTTTTGAACCAAAAAAAATTGTGATTTAAAAATATTGTTGACTTTCGGTTTTTTAAACATTTTTTTGCGAAGAAGGTTTAAAAAACAATACCAAACAATAAAAAAATTTTTTTTTCAAGTCGACAGAATTCGTACGTGTTAATGAATGTAATTTTTCAAGAATAACGGCAATTTACCAACTGAACATAATTAGTGTTTAAATTACCACAATATGTTTCATCATTAAATTATTTTTTTTTTACAATTTATAATATTTATATATTTATTATATTATACATAATATTATTATAATAAAAACACTGAAAAATTATTTTTATGCTAAAAAATATCCCACTCTTTCATTTGTCGTAAAATTTGTTTATAACAATCATGTCTAGTATTGAAACTGTCTTGTGCTAGCCAAGTAAAAGTACTAAATCGAAAAAACTAACTTTTTCGTAAAAAAACGCCCAATTCTGCATTCGTTAATAAAATTTGTTCATATTATGAATAATAATGATTCGATTACTGATTTTTTCCACCACGATATTATTATGAAACAAAACATTGATAAAATAAGGAAGAATAATTTGAAAATAATGAAAATTACAAATTGCTTTTAAAGAAATTTTTTGTTGATTAAACTTCAAAATCGGTTATGCATGGCTTTTTTTATACAGGTTTGAAAAAAAGAAAAATTTACGAAAAAATCAAATTAAAAAGAAATGAACGTAAAGTTCTGATTCGAAAAATCTAATCTTTTTTGGGGGGATTTTCGGGCATCTACAATTAGGGAAAAAATCGACAGATAAATCGCTTACATGGTCGCGCAGAGTTTTGGTTATAATTTAAAAACTCTTTAGAATGATCCATATATATTGATATATACATATATTATCTCGAGCAAAATAAATTACAATTTTTCAATACTGCGCTTTGTATATCATTGTCGTACAGCGAGAGCTGCATCTTTACTCTATAAACTTTCGCTGTAAACGGGTTGACGAATTGTGCCTTCTCAAAATTAAAAAAAAAACGAAGGCTCGAAAATCCGATTTCGATTTAAAAGCTCGATTCGGATTACTTAACTAGTGTGCCGAATCGAGTGGAAAGAGTTCTTGAAGTATTATTGTAAATACACGAGATCTGAAAAATTAGTGGACGGAATCCTCGGCTCAACGTTTTTCGAGTGAAAGCGCCGTGGATTTCGTGTCTTCAGTACATACTATGTACGTTTAATATGCATGTATGTATGTATGTATAAATATGCATGTATGTATGTATGTATATATATACATCGTTAAGGATAAGTACGTAGAAAGTAAAAAATCGAATATATACATTCATTGGCATGCGAGAAAAGTCTTCTCGGTCGGCCCGGAGCGAAAACGCGTCGCGTCGCGGGTGTCGTTGAAATCACTACACTCATATAGAGAGCATTGACGCATTACGAATCGACCTTTAGGTCCTGGAAGCGCCCTAAGCCGAGGGCGGAGAGCTTCTCAATAAACGGTTTACAATTTTCGTTTTGAAACTCGTTTACAACGTAAACTTTACATTGACTCGCTGGCATCCACGCTCTCGGGAAACCATAAATTATAAATATCTTTTATGTAGCCTCTCGTGGCGCTTGCGCATTGGAAGCGCGAATTTGCGTATGTCGTGCGTCGATCATTTTCGGGCGGCTTTTGCGGAATAACGCTTCTCCAGGGAGAAAGAGAGAAACTGGTCACTTGTTATTTAAAAGGAGTGGAATGTCATCTTGTATTTTTTTAAGCGTTTTTTTTTTAAATTTGATTATTCATTTTTTGAGTTTTGTGTTTTTGATTGGTCTGGAAAGGAAAACTGATGTCACCTTGGGGCAGGTGATCAGGATCGTTTCTCTCTTCTATAAATACAACACCGGGTTGTCTAACAATAAGTACCATTGCCTTTACTTCCTTTGAGAGGAGATTTGATTATTTTAGTTGCAGACATGCTCCTCCCGAGTGTCTCGACAGAGCTCGCATTTTACGTCACAGCACCAGACGAATTTGCAGTTGCATTTTTCGATCACGTCCCGCACTCGAGTTTGATACCCGCGGCCACAGCAGAGCAGACGACAGCCGTCTAGTCCCAAAGACGTTCGGTTGCATATCCTACCTCTTGTGCCCGGGATGCCCAAACTGGAAAATAACAAGATATTTAGTGGAAAGAATTTTTTGGAATTTATTCCCTGAGCTGGAATATTTTACAATTCTTATCTAAGATTCTCATTTTAATCACTCCGATCAGTTCTAAAAGAAGATTCCGCTTTAAACAAATTTTCTGTGAAAAAAAACGCCCTTTCAGTCCGCTGGGATTCGAGCCCAGAGCCTTTCGTTTGCTAGACGACTCCAAATGAAAAGCCCTCGGCTCGAATATCAGCGGAGTTACAAGGCGTTTTTGTTCACAGAAAATTCTACACTTTAAAAGCTTAAATCATTTCAGGAATCGCAACGGTTCAATTTCAGGTAAAAAAGGTTGTTTTTTCGGAAAAGGGGATTTCATTTATCATTAAAAACTTTTTATACCATATGGGTATCTCGTGAATATTGAACAAAAGTGCCCACAAACAGTAATCTGTTGAACACTTAAACACTTCCTACTGGTAAAAATACATAAGAGAAAGATTCACGAAGATCAAAGTTGGAAAATTAGATAAACAGATTTGAAAAATGTTCATCTTTAACTTACAAAAATATATACTTTTATCAGTAGATAGATTTTGATTCCTTATTCTCATAAATTTTTTTCTACTTCAATCCGAACTGAATTAATAGAATATATATATATATATAGTCCTACTATTAGATTTTCGAGTTTAAAATTCAACAATTTGGTTGAAAATTTGTTTCTTTCTTTGTTGAAAAATCAACATTTTTGTTTAAAATTCATCCTTTTTGATTGAAATTCAACTGTTTTGTAGATAATTCGTATTTTTGGCTTGAAAATTCATCTCCTTGGTAAAAATGTGATTCTGTTGAAAATTTGCCTCTTGGGGTTGAAAATTCAATCACTTTGGTGGAAACTACTTAGTTAAAAATTAAACTTTTTTGTTGGCCATTCATATTTTAAGGTTGAAAATTCAATTGTTTTTTTTTTTACGAAATTCCTCTTTTTGGCTTTAAAATTCAACAATTTGGTTGAAAAATCAACTGTTTTTTTGAAAAGTCATATTTTTTGGATGAATTTAATTGTTTTTTTTATTTTTAATTCATTTGGTCAGAATATCAAATATTACATTTTTCGTTAAGAATGCATCTTGTTTGGTTGAAAATATAATTAATTGGTTAAAAATTTGATTATTTTGTTTAAAAATCAACAATTTTGTTAAAAAATCATCCTTTCTGGTTGAAATTCAACTGTTTTGTAGAAAAATCTTCTTTTTCATTTGAAAATTCATTTTTTGGGTAGAAGATTCATAATTTTAGTTGAAAATTCATCTCTTTGGTTAATAATGTAACTATTTTATTGATTAAAAATGTAACTATTTTATTGATTAAAAATGTAACTATTTTATTGAAAATTCGGCTTTTTGGGTTGAAAATTCATTTTTTTTGATTGAGCTATTTACTTGAAAATTAACTTTTTTGTTGGCCATTGATATTTTCAGGTTGAAAATTCAACTCTTTTTTTTTTTAGAAAATTTGTCTTTTTGCTTAAAAATTCAACAATGTGGTTGAAAAATCAACTGTTTTTTTGAAAATTTAGATTCTGCAGTGAATCGCTGTTGACGATGTCCTTGAAATCTACAAAATTAGCAAATAAATCGTTTAGGAAATAATAGATTTAATACTTTCACGATGATTCATGATGATAAATTTAAATTTAAAGCTCGTCGTTTAGGAAATATTTTAAATTTGTATCATCAAAAAGAATCTCTTTCAAAGCGACTCGTTTTATAATGTCTTGAATTTCTGTTTATGATTCTTTAAAAAATAATTGAAACCTTGTAAAAAACGGGGAAAAGAGAAAAATTGGAGCAAAATTCTAGATTTCAGGTGTTTCAGGGGATTTTTCAAATTGAAGGGGAAAATGGGGATTAGGTAAAAAAAAGGAACGGACTGTGATCCCTGTCATTTTTTACTGAATCCTTAAATATTTGATTTAAAACAGGAAATGAAGGGAAAACGTACGTGATATTCTTTTCGCAATAATCCGGACTATCTTCTAAGTAGACCAAGTCGGTCTTGTTCGGCCGCTTCAGGTCAGGTCTGGCGGGCCTTAATCTTGCTGGTCTTTTGCCACCCCTTTGAGCAAGACGAACCAGAGCTGCGCCCTCGTGCAGGGCTGCCAATGCCGCTCCCGCCACCCTAAAAGCTGGCAATTTCCGCCAGCAAACGCGAACACTGCAAGAACCCGACATTCCTGAAAAATATAATGTTTTAATTAAAATAGTTCAATTATTAATTAAGGCGTTCAAGTTTCAATTTTAAAGACTGCAAACTTGGAGTACTTGGCAAATTTGAAAAAATGAATTTTTAATTCTTTCATAGTTAAGTATTTCAATTTCAACTTTAAAGTTTTAGTAACGAAAGTCTGGAGTTTTTAAACTTAAAAGAAAAGAAAATTATCTCTTTGAATTCATTTCCCAGAGCAAATTCATCATAGTGACGCATTAAAAAAAGAATGCAAGGCCTTCAGTCTGAAGAAAAGAATCGATGATGCGTTAAAAGGAAGTTTTTTTCAAATTTACCGTGACACTTGCAGACGCGTTGCATCCTTGAGCGAATCGCTCGCCTTCCAGCTTCACTGTCGTGTCTTCTCATGAGCAATCCTGCTAATCCTGCTGGGCCTTGAACTACAGCTTCACCGTCTTTTACTGGTTCTTCGCCTCCTTCCGACCATTCGCGAGAGAATTTTTCTCCAAAGTGGATATCCTAAAAGAAAAAAATATATATAATAGGCATTTAAATTTCCAAAATTTAAATATTGCAAGAAGAATATCTTCATCATTACAAGAACTCTGAATTCGAATTAAATTTAAATTTTCAAAATTTAAATATTACAAGAAGAATCCTGAATTCGAATACACTTCTCGTATTTTAATAGAATAAAGTTTAATTCTAATTCTACCCTTGTGAAGACGGGCGAATGTCCGCCCGCCCTTCTTTCGTTTACCACTCCCAGTTCCTGCAACATTTGTGCTAGAGGGCTAAAATTGGGCATGAATGTTAACCAGCCGTCGTATACTCCAGAACAAATATTTACATCCGCTTATCTACCATGGCTTTTTTATCAGTGGTTAAAAACTAAGAAAAATGAAGAGATTTAGAAATTTGGCTTTTTAGACGACTATGCTTGAAGCTTTTCTTTCAGTCCGATTTCCCTTGGGGACGGCTCAGATTGAAGTTCTTGGCATGTTGAATGACAATAAAGAATAAAATTACCTATGTTGTATTTTTCCTTTTTTTCACTGGTTAAAAACTAAGAAAAATGAAGAAATTTAGAAATTTGACTTTTAGAACCCTATTCTGGAAGCTTTTCTTTTAGTCCGATTTTACTCGGGCACGGTTCAAAATGAAGCTCTTAGCATGTAGAATTGCGATAGGGAATACAATTTACTATTTTATATTCTATGTTCTATTCTCCTTTTTGATATCAGTGGTTACAACCTAAGGAAAATGAAGAATTTTGGAAAGTTGGCCTTTTAAATCCCTCTGCTGGAAGCTTTTATTTTAGTTCTTTTGCTCTCAGGCATGGCTTAAATTGAAGCTCTTAGCATGTAGAATTGCCATAAGGAATAAAATTTTATATTTAACATTTTTTTTATATTAGTGGTTCAAAATAAGAAAAATAAAAAATAAAAAAAATTTAAAAAAAAATAAGAAAAAATGCTGCAAGCTTTTCTTTTAGTCCGACCTCTTTGGCTTGATTTCTATTTTATTTTATCGAAAAATTGTATTTAAATATCCTACCTACAAAACAAGATTTCTGCACTAGGGGTGTAAAAGTACGCTCTGTAAAATCTAAATCCCCTTCTTTATTTCCAAACTCCCCTTGAAAAAGTAGATTAGTTCGGCACTGTCTCTCCTACGGAGAGCACGTAGCACAAATGTTTGAATTTTTATTAGGAGATGAATAATAAAATAAGGATATGCGCACCAGCTGCACAAAACATCCAAGTCCCCGTTGAAATAAAGATCACTTTCCTTCAAAACATGTTTTTTAGCAATCTCTAGGTCCATTGACAAATTAGACTGCCTTGTCAACTCAAAATATCTGTTATGTTTTAAATAATTTGTAATTCAAACTGTGTCTTAAAAATATTCTATGGAATAAAAAATAGGGTACAGAGGCGAATCTTTTCACACTCATAGGGCACTTTTTCAAGCTGAAACAGTACAGAAATTTTTTTCTACTGTATTTCTACCCATAAATCTTTTTAAGGTATTCGACAGATTTTTTAAACATAGGTAGAAAATGATCATTTTTAAATGTGATAAAATGACTTTAGTAGAGTCAATTTTTTCTAACGTATTTTATTAGTAAAACGTTCTTAAGTATTTAAAAGATTTTTCCAAAATGATCATTTGGAAAACATGTGGCCTTTTGTTTTTGTTTCCTTAAGGCTTCACAATTTTTCTCTAGAGTATTTTTATCGTCAAAAAGTCTTTAAATAACGAAAAAAATTCCCTAGTAATTTTGGACACAGAAAAAAGATTCTTTGATTTCAAAGAAATATCTTTGAATCAAAGAAAAATATTAATTGGTTCTCAGCCAAAGAAAATTTTCTTTAATTCAAAGAAATATCTTTGGCTCCAATTAGAATTTTTCTTTAACTTGAAATTATTGTTTTCATTTTGAAGTTATTTTTAGTTGAATGTTAAAAATTATGTTAAGGAAACGGTTTCTTTAATTCAAGACAAACATTTTTCTGTGTTTAAGGGGTTTTCAAATTTTTTGTTAAAAACAGTGGAATGTCAAATATGAAATGATCCCTTCTGGATCAATACTATACATATAAAAATCTGCCCACATTTTAAAAGACTTTTCAGGCATACAAAAACGTTGTAAGAAATTGGGATCCATGTAAATATCAAAATTATGATAATAAGCATTTTTTCATAGGCATTTTGCTAATTCGAAATTGCTTAATTTTAAACGCTTTCAATTTTACATCATGAAGATTTGGCTGATTCAAGCTACACATTACCAAAACAATGAGACCCAATTTGAAGTAGTACCATTTTCAACCATTAAAAATTTCAAATCGTCTTTTGATATTTTAATTTAAAATTGTTTAAGCATTAAGACTTACACTTTGAAATTGTACATTTTGAAACGATTTACATTTAGATTTAACAACTTTATTTAGTTACATTTTTATTTGTTTTTATTATTACTTTTATTATTAATTCAAATTCGAAATTCAAAATTGAATTTGAAATTTGAAATTGTCCAGGACGATGACAACCATGGCTCCTAAAGGACCCTAAGGGTCCTAAGGAATACTAAAAAAGAGATTCCAAGATATTTATGACATCGAAGGAGTGTCTCAATTTTATTTAAAAAAAAATGAATATAGAGTACAATCAGTGATGGGAAGTTACTAGTTACTAACTAGTTTAAACTTGTTACTTTTTTTCATAACGATAATGGTAACAAATTTACTTTTATAAATAAGTAACGAATTAGTAACTAGTTACATTTTTCTCAGTAACAGTAAGTATATAAACTGTTACTTTTTTAATTACTTTCGAAATATAGTTCATCAGTCTTTTTATTTACCATCAATTTGATTTCTTTTGTAACTATTTTTTCAATTTCACTATTCGAATTATGGCAGCTGGTTTTCTAAAGATTCTTTAATACCTAGTAGTAGCCTAATGTGCATTATAGGAAATGTGCAAATTTATAGAAATTTAAGGTAAATGAGAAAAATTCGATGAAATTCATAAAAATTCAAGATCAATTTTTAAAAAAACTTAAGTGAATTAAAAAAAAAATCAAAAATATTCCAATGATTTTTTCCCCTGAATGTTTTGTGATTCAGGGTAAATTCCAAATAAATTCAAATAAGTTGAAATTTTTTTTTAATGCAAAATATTCCACTGATTTCAGTAAAGTTGGGGTGAATTTAGAAAAATTCAATGGAATTCAAGAAACGTTGATAAAAGTTATAAGAATTTGAACGAATGTAATTCAACAACATTTTTCAAATGAAAAAAAAATCCATCGAATTAAGTAGGGCGAATTCAAAAGAATTTAAGTGATTAAAAAAAAAATAAATAAATAAAATACGAGTGAATTTAGAGAAATTTAAGGGAAAGGAGAAGAATTCGATAAAATTCATAAAAATTCAAGATCAATTTTTAAAAAACTAAAGTGAATTGAAAAAAAAAATCAAAAATATTCCACCGATTTCAGTAAAATTAGAGTGAATATGAAAGAATTAAAGGGATTTAAAAATTTGTGATAAAATGCATTATAAATGATAAAATCCATTGAATTGAGTAGAATTGAGTTAATTTAAAAGAAATCAAATGAATTCACAAGAATTACAAAGAAATCAAAACATTTTTTTTTAATTCAAGGTGAATTCCAAATACACTCAAAGGAGTTGAAAAAATTGAAAAATGCAAAATATTCCACTGACTTCACTAAAGTTGGAGTGAATTTAGAAGAATTTAAGAGACTTTGATGGAAGTCATAAGAAATTGAACGAATGTAATTCACCAAAATTGTTCATATAAAAAAATTTCCATCGAATTTAGTAAAATGGAAGTGAACATAATTCAGGACAAATTCAAAAGAATTCAAGTGAATTGGAAATAAATACGAGCGAATTTAGAGAAATTTAAGGTAAAGGAGAAGAATTCGATGAAATTTATAAAAATTTAAGGTCAATTCTTAAAAAACTCAAGGGAATTGAAAAACAATTTAAAAAATCCAAAATATTCCACTGATTTCAGCAAAATTTGAGTGAATTTAAAAGAATTCAAGGGATTTAAAAATAATTACAAAACGCCTAAGAACTCAAGGTGAGTTTAAAAGACTTATTCAGGGTGAATTAAGAACAATTACAATTTTTTTAATCCATTTAATTGAGGAAAATTGAATGGATTCAGAAGAATTCAAGTGAATTCAAAAGAACTACAAAGAATTCAAAAAATTACAAAGAATTCAATTTTTTAAAAAGACTTTATAGTGAATTCCAAATGCGTTCAAATGAGTTAAAACTCAAAGATACAAATTATTCCACTGATTTCACTAAATTTGGAGTGAATTTAGAAGAATTCAATGAAATTGAAGAGACTTTGATAAAAGTCATAAGAATTTGAACGAATATAATTCAACAAAATAAAATGTGGTGAAAGTGAATATGTAAACTATGTACGTAACCAGTGGGTAACCCACTGGGCACAAAACCATGAAAATTCCAAAAACGTCATTGGGACGTTCCTAAGACGTCCAATGTAAGTCCAATCAACGTCTCTAAAATGTCTAATGTCCTAAAAATGTCCTAAAGACGTCTTAAAGACATAGGGCGTTCTCGGGACATCTTTCGTACTGACATTAGACGTCTAGAATGCCCAAAAGACCCAAAAAAATTCAATTGCATTCAGATAAATCGGAGTGAATAGAATAAGTGAATAAGAATCTCATTATATCTGTAAGAATTTAAGATGAATTAAAAAGTCTTCAGGGTAAATTACAACCAATTGAAAATCCAAAAAAGATCCGTTTCATTTAGTGGATTTCAAGGGAACTTAAAATAATTCAGGAAGAATTAGGAAAAATTCAATAAAATGCAGAAATCGGGGATTTTTCTATTTTAAGTTGTTGAAAGAAGTGACTAACATGATCTTTTTATTTAAAAAAGTGACTACAGTGACTTTATCTGTAAAAAAATGACTAAAAAGTGATTTCAGAAAAAAGTGACTTAAGTGACTGCATGTCAGCCATGAGTACAGATAGAAATAAGTGTAGTATATATTTCTCATGTATATAAACTACAAAAGTAATTAAAAAAGTAACGGTAGTTACTTTTTTTGCAAAAGTAACTAAGAAAGTTACATTTTGAAACGATAAAATAAGTAAAGTCGGGGAGAAAAGTCGAGGCCCCTCACTTCTTTTGATTGCAACTCGCTCAAAAAAAATCCCTAAATTGTTTAATAGAAAGAATCTGAAAGCTAAAAGTCTTCCGAATTCAACAATATGATTACTTTTATCTTAACAATTTTTTGGTTATAGTTAGGGTGCAAAACATTCCAAAACACAGGTTTTCCAGCCTCCTTTTTCAAGCATCCACTTTTAGTACCCGTTCCCAAAAAACAGGCGACGTTAGGAAAAATCTGAAAAAATTCACAGAT
Source organism: Andricus grossulariae (assembly GCA_011634705.1). Taxonomy (NCBI): domain Eukaryota; kingdom Metazoa; phylum Arthropoda; class Insecta; order Hymenoptera; family Cynipidae; genus Andricus; species Andricus grossulariae. The sequence continues at coordinate 12,308 of JAABKJ010004777.1, forward strand.
ATTCTTTAAACATTCTTTAATGCAATACATTTTTCAAAATTCTGAAATATTCAATAATTTACTTTTTACAGGGATTTATTTACAAGTACTTTAGCCTGCGAACAAATGAATATAATAAGCCATTTAATGGCTCCACCTGCGCAGTTTTGTAATGAAAGTGCAGTTCAATAATTCAATTTAGGATAAAATCATTCTTTTGCAAGAAATATCGTTTGGAATATTTCTGACTTTAATCAGTTCTGGGAACAGGTGAAAGTCGAAACTTGAAAAGGAGGCCGAAAAAGCCTGTTTTTTGGGACGTTTTTGCCCCCCAACTATTGACAAAACTTTTTTAGGATAAAAGAGATCATCTCATTGAATTTGGAGGACTTCAAGCTTTCAGATTATTTTTATTAAACAATTCCGAGATTTTTGTTGATCACGTTGCAATCAAAAAATCTTTAGTTACTTTTTAAAAGTAACTGACCATCTCTGGATACAATAAGGGATATATGGACCGGTCTATGTTATTATTATTATTATTATTATTATTATTATTATATCATTAAGGGAGTACATGGATGGCTCCGAGGGGAAAAGTGAGAAAACAATGTGCAACATTGTCCTGAATGGTGAGAGATTAGAGCAAGTTGACAAATACATATATCTGGGTAGCCTATTCACTAGCGACGGAAAAATAGATGGGGAATTAGATAGGCGCATTAATGAAGGTAAGAAGGTTATCGGTAGTTGAAATTATTTGATTTTAGGTCAGTACCTAATTTAAAAAGAAAAGTATAAATTTTGACGAGAAATAATAGTTTCATCCACGAGTGTGTATATTTCCTTTTCAGGAAACAAGAACGAGAAAGAAATTCTCGTTCAAGGGGATGAGAGATGCAAACCTTGTTATCCCAGATCCCGGCGTCCTTCTGAAAATTCAGAAATCCCTCGGGATTCTCGTTAAGAAATCGTTCCTAGTTCCTAGCGACAAACCATGCACACTAGGTTGGCTAGTTGGCCGCATTATTTACGCCTATCCTTTATCTAAACAACGTTACGTGGGTTTTAAGGTCGTCTAGTGAAATTCTTCACTGACATCAACGGGTTTCGCGACATGCTTACACATCTGGATTACATTTCTTTTATTTTCAGCGATTTCAATTTTAAGGTGCGGAAAAGAATTTATTTCATGCAATTTCACATACAGAAATTTATTTTATTTATCACCAAAGATATTAACAAACAATCAAATACGGAGTATTCGAATTTATAAACATAAAGTTCTCTAGTTTAAAGACATCTCAATTTAAAAGTATTTATTGACAGCTTTAAATGGAAAAGTTTTCAAATTAGAAGGTTTTTAAACACAGGAAATTTCGAATTTGAAATCCGCTTATTGCAAATAAAAAACGCCTTAAAATTAAAATAAAAACTGTTATTTTAGAATAAATCTTATTTTGAAGATTCCGAATGTAGAACCATTCGGAATTGACTTTATAAACAATATCGTTTTCAAGCCTAAGCATTTTTTAAATTATAAATTCAGAATTGACTGATATTGAATTCGAGAACAATTTTAAAGGGTGGAATTTGGATAAACTTGAATTCTGCAGTATCGAAGTTTAAAAATCTTTTAATTATCTAAATTCTACTTACAAATACCATCAAAATTTAAAAATTTAGATTTTAAAACATTTCAAATTCTTAAAAAGTGAAAGAAAGAAAGGCATCTAAATTCTAAAATCAGCGAAATTTGTTTGATTAGGAAAATTTCAAATAAAGAAATATTAAAATTTTCAATCCATCGAAGCCAAAATCATCTAACTTGAACTATTTTTAATTCAGAACAAACAAGTTAAAACGGATTTAAAAGATAATGAAATGCATTCAACTATAAGCACTAAAAATTCTTCAAAAGCAAGTTTTAGAATTTTTTCAAAATCGTTGTTGAGTCGATCTTTCAATTTGCGTGAACAGACAAAACTTTTCAGCACTCCCATTTAATAGCAATCCAATTCATTTGAAGTTCTCAAATTTAAATAATTCAATATTCGAATTTTTTTTAATCTCTTCCAAACGAACACTTGTTCTTCAATGAAATCTCCGATGATATTGAAAATTCGTCCAACCTAATAAAAACCATGTTATTCTCATTAAATGCTAATTTATCATAAACAAATATAATTGATTTGAAAATTTGGAATAACATTTTTCCCTACTATTACACAAGTTTTAGTTAAAGATCAAAATCGATTAATTTCGTTTTCAATTAGTTTAGGGTGGAGAATGCAGAATGAAATGAGAAAATAAAAATTTGAATCTTCCCTCTGCAACAGACAACGAGTATGAAAGAAATATAAGATTTTTTAATCAAAGTTGAAATGAAATAAAAATGAACAAGCTGTAAATAAATAGTCTTTTTTATTATTTTTTTTTAAATGAAAATTTTGCATTACTCAGTAGTGTACCCATTTTCTATAAATTAAAAAAAATTGTCTAAAGGTTCCGCTAGGGCGTTTAAGGTCTGAAAATAAAATGTCTTAGTTTTCGATTTTTTAAAATACAAATTCAAGGATGAAAATTTCTTTTACCCCTGAAAAGTATTTTTTATACGCCCTACATATTATGAAACAAATTCCTTAATAGATAGATTTGAAATATTTACACAGTGTGACAGAAAAAAATCTTGAACTTCGAAACACCCAAAAATGCACATTTATATCTAACCGTCCGCGAAGAAAGGGACTTAATGCGTACGAAATAGATTTGTAGTTTTTTACACCCATCTACAGTTTCTTATTTGCTCCTCAATAATAAAAAATATTATTATTATTATGCCTCTTCAATCACTTGTCCTGTAAAATGAAGCTACCGCGCGTTATGTCCCTTTCTTCGTGGACGGTCACATATAGTTTAAAGATTGCTATAGTAGTTTAAAATGTGTTTTTAGCTACAGTTTACCTAAAAATGATGAGGGCTATTTAATAAATGTCGATTTTGGTGCAATTCTGTGTTATTATAAGTTTAAATAACGTTTGCTTACCGATTTAATTAAATTTTTAATTGCTGGAAATAAGGCTTGATGTCAAGAACAATAGGAGGTGTGTCTGTTGCAATAGGGTGAAATGATATACATTACATGTGAAAATGATAATAGAATAAAAATAAAGTGTAACAAACAATGTGTGTTTCGAAATTCAAGAGTTTTTTTCTGTCACCCGGTCTAACAGTTTTAATTTATTCATCATGGAGAATATTCTCTTGATGTTGTAGAAGAAATCCTGAGCATATTATTCCAGTAAACAAAATTTCTGTGGGCCATTTGAGACCATTAATTGTAATGAAATTACAAATTTTCGTATTCTAAGCCCGATAATATCTTCAAAATAAAATTTGTTGTCATAAAATTTAGGGTTTATTCCTCAATAAATAACATTTTTTTTGGGGGGTTGAAAGAATTTTGTAGTCTTTAATTGGTATTTTTTATAAATAAAAAACTAAGAAAATTAATTTTCAGACCTAAAATGGACTAGCGGACCCTCTAAAGATTTTTTTTTAAATAAAATTTATAGCAGTATTTTCTCACTAAAAACATAAATATCCGACTGAATTTTGTTCCTAAATTTATTTAGAGGTTTGGTAAAATCTTACTGTTTCTTATGAATTAACAATGTAGTTCAACTTCCTAATTTTAAATAAAAAAACGGTTAAATTGAACCATAAAAGACGAATTTTCAACAAAATAGTTGAATCCTCAACCAAAACAGATTTATTTTCCACCAAACAGTTGCACTTACAATCAAAAAAGATGAAATTTCTACCAAAAGAGATGAATTTTCAAATAAAAAAAAACGAATTTTCAACATGAGTTGAATTTTTAAGGAAGAAAGAATTTTCAGTCAATAAAGAAAAAAATTTCATCCAAGATGTTGAACTTCAACACAAAAGGACGAGCTTTCAACCAAATAATAATTGAATTTTTAACCAAAAGGATGAGTTTTCAAACAAGAATATTAATTCAATTCAAAAAAAGACAAATTTTCAAGAACTTACACAAATTTTGAACAAAATAGTTGAATTTTTGAACCAAAAAAGGTCAATTTTAAACCAAAAATGGACCAGCTAAATTTTCAATAAAAAAAAATGAATTTTCAACAATGTAGTTCAACTTTCAACCAAAGAGATGACCTTTCAATTAAAATTATGAATCGTCAAGTAAACAAATGATTTTTTAAGAAAGTAGTTCAACTTTATACCAAACAGTTAAATTTTCAACCTAAAAAGGATAAATTCTAAAAAAATGGAATAGTTAAATTTTTAGTTAGAAAAAAATCAATTTTCAATTTTAAAAAACGAAGTTTCAACAAATTAGTTACATTTTTAACCAAAGAAACAATTTTTTAACTGAAGTGATGAATCTTCATATAAAAAAATGAATTTTTAACAAAGTAGTCAAGCTTTCAACCAAATAGTTGAATTTCCTTCCAAAATGTTGAATTTTCGACCCAAAAATACTACATTTCTACAAAAACAGATGAATTTTCAAAACATAAAATAATAAAAATTTCAATAAAATTGTTGAATTTTCAAACCAAAAAGAATTTTCAATGAAAAAGATAAATTTTCAACCAAAAAGAGAATTTGAGATTTTTTGAGAATCCCCTAGTCGTTAAAAATGATTCATCTTTAAATTGCGCATCAGGACTTTTAAAATGCAATCATTTCAAAATAAAGTGCAAACTTAATAACTTGAAAATCAAGGTCACATTGGCATGATAGAAAAAGTCGCGAGGCAAAGAACACTCGAAAATAAGCGAGCGGAAACATTTGGTAGATGAAGTAATGGGTTGATTCAACAAAAAAATGTTGGGTCAATCCAATATTTTGTTGAATCAACTACAAGTTGTTTGATTCAACGAAATTTCCATGTATAACCAAGAAAACAGTTTTTTTGGTTCAAGACCATTTTTTCTGAGTGGAGCTTCAATGTGGACAGAATTAATGAATTGCATATTATTATTTATTATTATTAGTCGAGACGGTATAAGGGGGGAGGGGGTAGATTTTTAGATTAACATAGACTTCCCGCGTTGCTTATTTAAATAACACGTTCTTTCCGCAACACTGATCCGACCCAGGTCGCTGATCAATCTTTCTAGCAATCATCCCAAAAGAAGAGCGTTACAAAGTCATCATGTGTCATAGATCACACAAAAATACGCAAAATCACATAGTAAGATCCATACTCTTTACTCTAATTACATCTACCAAGTAAAGCTCTCCACGCGGGGCCATTAATATACAAGGCCTTTTGTTTCAACCGTCTGTCACTCCGCTGACACTCTTCATCATACATTTCTTATAAACTATTTTTCGGCATACATTCATGCCCTGGCATACAACTTTAGCTTTCTTCAGGTCCATACCCTTTCTCATGAAAGCTCTTTTGTTTCTATGGCTTCTTATAACTTTTCGACTCAGGGTCTCATTCACACATTCCTACCAATCTTTCCTCGGTCTGCCTCTCGGTGCGTACCATTTACTTTTATATAATTGAAAGTAATTTTTTTATTGAAATATATACTATAAGTATATTTTTACTCTCTATGTCGACATAGAATGGTCTTTAAGATTTCGGAAATTTCTGAATTGTCGTGGGGGTTGTTCGTAGATTTGGTGTCATTGATACTAGATGCAGAAAACAAGGCATGCGTTCGTGAATAGAAGGGGTTGTTGCAAGTTAACAAGCTTAGTGTCCCCTTAATCCCCTTGTAAGCTTACAATGTCTACAAGGGGTCACCTGTTCACGCGAAATGCATCCGTTTACGTGTTTCGTCTTGTCGCAACTGAAATACCTGCGGTCGACCCCTTCTGAGTTTCAGAATAAAGAAATCGTAATTCCACTACCTGTCATCCTCTATAATGCTAATATGACACTGCTCTTTCCATTTTGTAAGGAAGAAAAATCCAATTTGAAAGTCTTTCTTTTTTAATGTTTTTCCATGAGAAGACTTACATTAACAAATATTTCAATTTGCGGTTTATTCTGAACCAATCTATTCCTACGCCAACAAGAAAATTGGAAGAATTACTCAGTAAAATCATTAAAACATCCATAAAAATTTTAAAAGCATCCATTAAACAATAGTATTGCCTTTCTAAAGTTAATTGAGAATGTTAAAATTCTATCTGATCACATTTTGGTTTCATTTGATGTAGCAATCATGTTTTCAAACATTCCTTAGGAAAGAGTTGGAATTGCCATAAAAAAAAAGATAGGATTTGATTAAATTTCGTAACAAAATTCCTAAAAACGATTTCTTGACGCTATAAAATATATATTTCAATCGGTATTATTATTATACCATTAAGCCATTTCCCTTTCGGGGTACGGCTGACTCGCTCGGTTGAAAAATGGTAATGTGGGGAAGGACGTATAGATTTTTTAGATTGATCTAGAATTTTCGTGTTATTTATTTAAATAACACGTTCGTTCCGCAATACTGCTCCGACCCAGGTTGCTGATCAATCTCTATAGCGATCACCCCAAGTGAAGAGCCTCACAAGGTTGTTATGTGGGGTACCCCACTCGCGCCCATTAGTATCCAAGGTCTTTTATTTTTAATTTAATAATAATTTTCATTTAAAAAAATTTGGAACTGCCATAGGCTCAGTATTATCTCCTATTTTAGCTGAAATAGTTATGGAAGATTTGAAAAATGAAGATGTTAAAAGAATTTACTTTAATATTGATTTTTATGCAAGATATGTTAATGATTCGGCACTTTATGTACAGAGAAATAATGTTGATACTTCCTTAAATGCATGTAATAGTATACAGTATACACCCAAGATTACAATTTCCTGTTGAAACTAAAACTGAAAGGAGATGACATTTTCTAGATATGACTTTAATCAAAGCTGATGAAGGATATATTATCACAGATTGGTATAGAAAAACGATTTGTTCAGAAAGAACACTTATCTTATCTTTCTAATCAATATATTCAAAACAAAATAGGAGTCGTGCAAAATTGGATAGATAGAGCTCTTAAATGGTCACATCCAGTTTTTCATGACATGTACATAATAGAATGAATCATATTAAAAGCAAAAAAAGAAAAAAAATAAGAAAAAAACTAATATTGAAGATTAGAATACATTTAACATGATTTTTCCGCCTTATTTTGGAAAAATTTAAAAGATTTTGAAATCAATGTTGGGAAACTTAGGTTTACACACTATGTATACAGTTCCGTTCGAAAGTAATATGATTGTTAAATTGGGAAAGGACAGGTATGAAAACCTAGACAAACAATGTGTTATTTACAACATTTAAATGCATAGAGTGTGATGATATGTAGGACAGACACGTAGGGCACTTAGACATCAGAATAACTTTCACAGAAGTCCTAGATATCACTCAGTCCTTTTAAAACATTAAATCACATATGGTCATGATTTTAATTGGGATTTATCCTTTATCATGAGAGAAATAAAAAAAAAGAAAGAATTCATGGAGATGTTGTTCATAAAGAGAGAAGGTAACACAGCTTTTAATTTAAAAAAGATATCTCAAGATGTAACAAAGTTTAAGATAGGATTATTAATTAGATTTTTCTCTTTACTTTTTTAAAATTGAATTTCATTTTTCTCTCTCTTTTTTCTGTTGTTATTTAATTTTCTTTAAGGAGCCGAAAAGAAGGTACTTTGGAAATCTAATTTTGATTTGTGGATTTTTTTCATGCTCTGATTTCGGTGCATATAATTATTTATAAGAAAGCACATTACATTTAGATCTTAAATGAAATAGTTCAATTGAAAAAAATTCGTTGAATGTAAAAACTTTTATATTAACCGAGCATTTAATCACTAGGATTTTTCGCGTACACTAGATTGCAAAGTTGCATGGGATTGCAAAAGACTGCATATATGTGACTGAAAAATGTTGTATGAGATTGCTAAAGATCTCATGACTAATTCCATTTCAAATATGGTAGAGATGTCCAGCTTGGGATGTCAGAACAAAATTTTGTTGGATTTGTTATAATCATTCAAAGATTACCGTGAATTCTCAAAAATTGACATACATTTTTTTACAATGCAGTATTTTCTGATCGAGCATAGGTATTTAATATATTTTTTATTTTATTCGACGCCGGGATTCTTGTTCTTTCAATTGATACCAAAAAAGTTTAAAATTTGAAAAATGACAAAATGGCGACCCGACCTAAATTTTTTTTTAAATAGCTGCCAATATGTACTACATATCTGGTGAGTTTCATTCTCGGTAAATCACTGCTTCACATTAAAGAAAATTATTTTGGGAAAATCTAATTTTTGCATTTTTCTCGGAAACAATGAAAAGAACATCAAAGTTTTTACATACAAGTTTACACACCTAGATAAGTTTTATATCTTTAGCTCTTTTGTGATATTTTACATCGTTTACGAGAAAAAATAAAAAATTATATTCAAGGGAAACAAAATTTTTGCCGGCCTCAAAAATCTTTAAGCCCCTATAAAACTGATAGGATGTCTTTATGTGGGTTGTATGTGAGCTAAGCTATTGTTGAGCCAAGGAAAATTTTCCTTTCTTTTCAATATATTTTTTTTCTCGTAAATGATGCAGACTATCACAAAAGAGTAAGAAGTTTTTTATATAGGTTTTCTAGATATTTCAACTTTTATCTAAACAATTTTCGGTGCGAGGAACAAAAAATCACGAGATATGTAATACATATTGCCAGCTATTAGTAGAGAAATAAAATTTTCTAAAAGTGTTGTTTTTGTTAAAATCCACTTTTCAAAATTATAGAAACACGGCCACATTTTTGTATTTAAAATTTTTTTTAGGATGAATTGAAAAACAATAAATTCCCCAAAAAAGTTTAGAATAAAAATAAAATGCGAAATGATATATCCAAATACCAAATCATTCTGATACCATGACCTAGACTTTTCTTGAAATTTGGCCTGATATGAAATGAAAGTGGTCTCATGGATTTTATAGATTTTATTATAGAGATTGCATGAGACTCCATGGCCTTTACGAAAAAATGTGGGCCTATGCTAATTTTTCTATAATTTTTTCGCAATTATAGGAGATTTATTGTAGAAAATCATTATATAGGAAACGATTATAGGATAATCAGCATTGGAATAAATAATAAAGAAATATTAAAAGAATTAATGTATAAAACGTAGGGAAAATACAAAGGAACGACTTATTTAAGATCAACCATAATCTCATATGGAAGTACACGACAATAGCGATTATGTAAAAATAAAGTTTACGCACCAAAACTGAAATTGGTAAAATTCTCTAAAATCTTTAAAATAATTGGGGGTCCTATAAAATCCCTTAAATCTTGGGAAATTATTTGTCTTAAAATTCTTTGCAATCTTTTAAAATAACATCTTTAAAATCGTGCGAAAATTTTGTAATTCCTTCATACCCCTTAAAATTGTTAAAATCCTAAGAAATCTCTTGAAATAACATTTAATTTATTCCCTAAAGTTCTCTAGAAATTCGTAAAATCCCTTGAAACCTTTGGAAATCGTAAAAATCCATTAAAATAAGTAGAAATCATTTGAAATTCCTTAAATATAAATTTAATTAAACGTATTCGTTAAAGTTCTCTAAAAATAGGTTAAAATCACTAGAAATCTTTGAACTCCCATGAAATCCTCGGAGAATCAATAAAATTCTTTAAATCTTGCGAGATACCTTAAAATCCCTTGAGATCTTTGGAATCACTAAGAACCCCTAGAAAATGTGAAATCCCTTGAAATCTTTCCTTTGTGCATCGTGAAAATCCACTAAAATAAGTAAGAATCATTTGAAATCCTTTGAATATAAATTCAATTAAACTTATTCATTGAAGATCTCTAAAAAAAAACGTTCAAGTCCTATGAAATTCGTTGAAATCCCTTGAAATTTTTGAAAACTCTTGAAATCCTTCGAAATCCCTTAAAATTTCCGGAAATGTTTGGAAATCATTGAAATCCTCTAGAATTCCTTGAAATATTTCGAAATCTTACAAAATTCCTTGAAATCCGTGGAAATATTTTTAACACTCTTGAAAACCGAAGAAATATTTTAGAATTACTTGAAATGTTAGAAAATTCCATGAAATTCCTTTAAATTTGTCAAAATACATTGACGTATTTGAAATATTTGAACTCTTTTGAAATATGGTAATTTGTTTGCAGTTTGCAGGGGATTACACGAGATTGCATGGGATTGCACGAGATTTCATAAAATTGCAGAGTGTGTACAACAGATTTTCGTTCTTTTCAGGGTTCCGTAGCCCCAGGCAGAAACCCTTATAGTTTCGGTCGGGTGTCCGTCCGACGTACCTTTTTACCAACAAGTGAGTGAGGGGAACCCTCAGCCAACAACTCACAGATCACAACCCACAACTCACAGCCCACAGCTCACAACGTACGGCCACAACCCACAACTTACAGCTCACAATTCACAGCCCACAACTCACATATCACAAATCACAGATAAAAGCTCACAGGCCACAACTCATAGCCTGCAGCTCACAGCCCACAATTCACAGATCACAATCTACAACTTATAGCCTACAACTCACAGATCATAACTCACAGACCACGACTCACAACTCATAGATCACAACTCACAACTCAAGAGCTCTGGGAAGTGAGGGGTGCGGAACTAGGGGAGGTAAGGAGAAATGAGGAGGGTAGAGAAAATGAGGAGAGGGAAAGTAGATAAGGAAGAAGTTAGGGAAGGGAGAGGAAGCGAAGTTTGAAGTGTGGGAAGGAAAGTAGGGGAAGAGAGGGGGAGTAGGGGAGGAAAATATGGGAGGGGAAGTTTTTAACGACTTGCTTACGTCTTAATAGGGTACGAATCCCTTTCTTGTAGGTGCAAGGCGCCTACTTTGACTAATTTGAAAAAAGGAGCTACAGTCGAACTCGGATTCAACGTTCCCGGATTTACCGACTCCGAGAAGTGACGCCGCGCCGCGGGTAAGCTTGTCAGGAGCTGCGCGGGGTGTGTTTACCGCTTCCGAGAATTGACGCCGCGCCGCGGGTAGGCTTGTCAGGAGTTGCGCAGGGTGAGAGGGATTTACGGAGGCGTGACAAAACATGAACTGTTTACGTTCGGAGTTCCGCTAAATCCAGTTTAGTTTGGGTAGGTCAGGTCCAAGGACAGCCCCAAAAAACCGACGTTAAATCCGAGTTCGACTGTAATTTTGAACTGAAATATTTTTTTAAAGTTCGCCTTCCGCAATCTTCCAAAGTTAGTTGCAATTAACAATGGAAAAATTTTCCTCGATTTTATAAATCATTTTTCAAAATGCTCATTTTTGAACTTAAGATAATTACTAACTAGTGTACATCGTGAAATGGTAAAATAGACTTTGAACAATATAAACATGTATCAGTAAATGTTTACTTTTCAAGAGTTTTTTGTCTAAAAGACCACACTGCTCATTTTCGTTGATATTAATGTGAACTTTTAATTTTTTTTTTAATACGGAATTATATATTTTTCACTTTAAACGTTTCAATTTTCAAAGTGTACAATTTTTAATTACGTGGCCCCAAATTTACACTTTTTGAGTTAAAAAAATGTTAAA
>JAABKJ010004778.1:0-23904 GCA_011634705.1 Andricus grossulariae
AACAAATTAGTTATATTTGCAACCAAGTTGTTGAATTTTCTACCAAAAATGTCGAAGAAAAATATTAATTTTCAACATAATAGTTAAATATACAACCAAAGAGAAGAATTTCCAACTAGCATAATTAATCATCAACCAAAAAAAAATTTTTTTAACAAATCAGTTATATTTTTAATCAAGTAGTTTAATTTTCTACCAAAAATGTCAACGAAAAATATTAATTTTCAACTTAATAGTTAAATATACAACCAAAGAGAAGAATTACCAACTAGCATGGTGAATCATCAACAAAAAAGAATGATTTTTTAACAAAGTATTTATTTTTTCAACCAATTAGTTCAATTTTCTACCAAAAATGTCAACGAAAAATATTAATTTTCAACAACAAAAAATGAATCTTTAACAAAATACTTAAATAAACAACCGAAGAGAAGAATTTCCAACTAGCATGATGAGTTATCAAACAACAACAAATGATTTTTTAACAAATTAGTTATATCTTCAACCAAGTAGTTGAATTTTCTACCAAGAATATCAACAAAAAATATTAATTTTCAACAAAATAGTTGAATATACAACCAAAGAGAAGAATTCCCAACCAGCATGACGAATCATACAAAAAATTGATTTTTTAACAAATTAGTTTTATTTTCAACCAAGTAGGTGAATTTTCTACCAAAAATGTCAACGAAAAATATTAATTTTCAACCAAATAGTTAAATATACAACCAAAGTGAAGAATTTCCAACTAGCATGATGGATCATCAACAAAATAATGAATTTTTAACAATTTAGTTATATTTTCTAACCACGTAGTTGAATTTTCTACCAAAAATGTCAACGAAAAATATTAATTTTCAACAACGAAAAATGAATCTTTAACAAAATAGTCAAATATACAATCAGAGAGAAGAATTTCCAACTAGCATGATCAATCATTGACCAAAAAATGAATGTCTAACAAATTAGTTATATTTGCAACCAAGTTGTTGAATTTTCTACCAAAAATGTCGAAGAAAAATATTAATTTTCAACAAAATAGTTAAATATACAACCAAAGAGAAGAATTTCCAACTAGCATAATGAATCATAAACCAAAAAAAAGGAATTTTTAACAAATTAGTTATATTTTCTAACCACGTAGTTGAATTTTCTACCAAAAATGTCAACAAAAAATATTAATTTTCAACGAAATAGTTAAATATGCAACCAAAGGGAAGAATTTTCAACTAGCATGATGAATCATCAACCAAAAAAAAATTTTTTAACAAATTAGTTATATTTTTAATCAAGTAGTTGAATTTTCTACCAAAAATGTCAACGAAAAATATTAATTTTCAACTTAATAGTTAAATATACAAACAAAGAAAAAATATTTCAACTAGCATGATGAATCATCAACAAATGAATGAATTTTTAACAAATTAGTTATATTTTCAACCGAGTAGTTTAATTTTCTACCAAAAATGTCAACGAAAAATATTAATTTTCAATGAAATAGTTAAATATACAACCAAAGGGAAGAATTTTCAACTAGCATGATGAATCATCAACCAAAAAAAAAATTTTTAACAAATTAGTTATATTTTTAACCAAGTAGTTGAATTCTCTACCAAAAATGTGAACGAAAAGTATTAATTTTCAACGAAATAGTTAAATATACAACCAAAGAAAAAATATTTGAATTAGCATGATGAATCATCAACGAAAGAATGAATTTTAAACAAATTAGTTATATTTTCAACAAAGTAGTTTAATTTTCTAACAAAAATGTCAACGAAAAATATTAATTTTAAACTAAATAGTTAAATATACAACCGAAGAGAAGAATTACCAACTAGCATGATGAATCATCAACAAAAAAGAATGATTTTTTAACAAAGTAGTTATTTTTTCAACCAAGTAGTTGACTTTTCTACCAAAAATGTCAACGAAAAATATTAATTTTCAACAAAATAGTTGCATTTTTGAATAAAGAAGATGGAATTCCTACAAGAAAGGATTTTAAATACAAAAAGACAAATCTCCAACAAAAGAGAGAATATTTGAACCAAGTAGTTTAATTTTTAAATAAAAAAGATCATTTTTCAATCAAAAATGAAATAGCTAAATTTTCACTTGAGAAAATTAATTTTTAGAAAGAAAAAAAAAAATTTCAACAAATTAGTTACATTTTTCAAAGGATCGGAAATATTTTATGGTGTTTTTGAAAATTGCAAGGGATTTTGAAGAGCCTAAAAAAATTTAAAGGATTCCAAAATATTTTGTACGATTTTAAATATCTTAGGGTATTTTTAGAGATCTTAAGAATTTTTAAATTGATTTCAGTAATTTAATCTCACTTACAGGATTTGAATTATTTTATGTTATTTTAAAATATTAAAAAGTAATTTATAACTCAAATTTTGAATTAATATGACAATTTTTTTATTAATTTATTATTTCATGATATTTTGAATTCAACTTTTCAACAAAGCTGATAAATCTTTGATAAAAAAGAGTGAATTCTCAACAAAAAGTGGATAGTTGATATTTTCACGAAAACTTATTTTAATTTTTAAGAAAAAACTCTTAGATTAAACCAAAAAATAAAAAATTTCAGAAAAAGAATTGAATTTCCAAAAAGAAAGATTTTTTAATAAAAATTGAGAAAGATCCATTTTATAACAAAAATGAAACAGCTATATTTTTACTAAAAAAAATGTTTTCAACAAAAAAAAAATTTTCAATACAATTTGTTGAATCTTAACGAAAGAAATTAACTTGTAACTAACATGATGTATCTACAATAAAAAAAAAATACATTTCTAATTAAATTTGCAGTTGAATCTTCAATCCAGAAGATAAATTTTTTACCGATAATATATATAGAATTATTTTAAGTTGGAGAAATACTATTTTACTAAATAAAATAAATTTCTAACAAAATAGTTAAATTTCGAATCAACTGATGAACTTTTAACCAAAATATTAAATAACCATAAAAAAAATTTTGGACGGAAAATGAAATAGTTGAATTTTTAATTAATAAAATTAATTTTCAATAAAGAATAACTAATTTTCAACCAAATAAATGAAATTTCAAAGAAAGAAATTATTTTTCGACCAAAAAAGAATATTTTGTAACAAAGTAAATTAGATTCAAAACAAAAAGGTTAATTTTCTACCAAAAAGGGCATTTTTTCAACAAAACAGATGAATTATCAACTAGAAAAGATAAAGTTTGAACAAAGAATGAATTAGTTAATTTTCGGTTTGCGAAATGATTTTTTGGGTAAATAAAATAAATTTTGAACAAAATTGTTAAACTTTCAACCAAACAAATGAGTTTTATACCAAAAAGATTAAATGTCTACTAAAAAAAAAATTCAACAGAAAATTGAGTTAAAGTTTCAATTTAAAAAAATTAATTTTCAATCAAAAAAACTAAGTTGCAACCAACGAAATTATTTTTCAACCAAATATTTCAACTTTCAATAGAATTTTGAACTGAATAGTTGAATTTTTATCCAAAAAAGTAAGCGAGTCCCCAAGAAGATTAATATTCTACGACAAAAAAAAGTTTCAGGAAAATACAGAAATTTTCAAACAAATAGTTGGATTTTCAACTGAAGAGGATAAATGTTCAACCAAACATGACATAGTTAAAATTTCAGAGAAAAGGATTAATTTTCAATTACAGAAAATAATTTTCAAGTCAAAGGAATGAATTTTGAATCTGAAAGATGAATTATTTTACCAAGAAAATATTGATTTTCAGCAAAATAGATGAATTTTTAATGAAAAAGGTGAATTAGCTTCTTATTAGAGGCTACATACATCATCCTCTGGTGCCTTCTAATTATTTTATACAGAGATGTTTATAAATGAATATAAATGACATAGAAAAAGGAAGTATTTGGTTTATTCCGTTTCATCAAAAAATTAATAGGTACTCCTCTAAAAAGCTGACTCGTCTCAAGTATTCCAGTCGAGTTGGGTTTATATTTATAGAATCATATTTAAAGAATTATTATCTGATATGACATCTCTTCACATTCTGGAAAAGGGCTCTAGTAAAAAAAATGCAAGTAATACAAATAAACCTAACACATTACGGCCCATTCGTATTCCTTATAGGTACGAGAGACGCCTAGAGAGTGGATACTGCTGTTGCAGGCATCGAACTCACTGACTCGGATCCGAGACTACATGCTAGAGTGGAGTCTAGTTGAATACAGACTCACTATACTACTTGAAAGAAATAGTGTTCAAGTGAGAGGGAGGAGGGAGAGAGGGAGAAAGGCCTTATCCGCCTTAGAGCAAGAAGAAGGAAAAGGTGAGAGGGATATTCTCGCGGTGTGTTGGAGCGGAAGAGAGAAAGACAGAAGCTGCTCCACCAATCCGGTACCGGGTCCGCGATGACGTAGTCGGTCTCACGTCCGAGTCTCACCAAAAGTCATCTCGTGGTACCAGTTCGTCCGCGGTCTCCCGGCTGGACGAAGAGGTCCTTAAGTGATAAGAAGTCATTCAGTGATAACGAAAAGAAGATAACATTGGACCCTGGATACGTGCAAGGATTAACGTGGAAGGAGGCTGCGATCAGCCATGGGGACGGGTAAGTTTTTGTGCTGAAAGCCTGACAATCTGAACAACCTGAAAACCTGACAAACTGAAAGCCTGAGCAAACTGAAAGCATGAGCAAACTGAAAGCATGAGCAAACTGAAAGCCTGAACAAACTGAAAGCCTGAAAGTTTCCTGAGGAAACGGAAGTCAGCTCACGATCCGTAAACTTGAAGATTTCTTGGGACACATGGTCGCGGGTCTTAACGAGGTGTCAGCCGAACAAAGCTTCTTCAACCGAGGCCACGCCACACCAGTTTAATGTCTTCTGATGTGCCGCAGGTCAAGGAACTTGACAGTACTTGTCTCAAGCCAAGCTTTTTTTGCCTGACCTTTTCTACAACCAGTTTCTCCAACCAGTATTTTTAGATCTTGGCACCTCCAGTGTTTGTGCTCCAGTTTGTCATCTAGTTGCTGCAAAAGCAAGGAGCCAGTCTTTTTTGATTAGAGGTTTCTGAGGATAGTAATGTTTGAACATTGGAAATATGCGTCTTCTCGGAAAGAATGTGCCTTCTGAAAAGGAAGAATCCACCTGCTTCAATTGTCTTCTAAAAGAGAAGGATCCAGTGTTTTTTAAGTCGAGGTTTCTGAATATAGTGATGTTTGAAAATTGGAAAGATGTGCCTTATGAAAAGGAAGAATCCACCTGCTTTGATTTGTCTTCTGAAAGAGAAGCATCCAGTGTCTTTTAATTAGAGATTCCTGAAGATATTAGCATGTTTGAAAAATTCAAAAGATGTTTTCTCTTAGAAAAAGGATCTGCCTTCTGAAAAGGAAGAATCCATCTGCTTCAATTGTCTTCAAAAAAAAAGGATCTAGTGTCTTTTAAGTAGAGGTTTCTAAATATAGTATTGTTTAAAAATTGCAAAGATGTGCCTTCTGAAAAGGAAGAATCCACCTGCTTTGATTTGTCTTCTAAAAGAGAAGGATCCAGCGTCTTTTAATTAGAGATTTCTGAAGATATTCCCAATATCTGAAAAGGCAGAATTCACCTGGGTTTGTGCTTAAATTTATCATCTAGCTTCTGCAAAATCGAGATTAACAGTCTTTTCTAATTAGAGTTTTCGGAGGATAATAATGTTTGAACATTGATAAGATGTATCTTCTTAGAAAATTTGTCTTTGAAAAGAGAAGACTCCAGTGTCTTTTAATTAGAGATTCCTGAAGATATTCGCAATGTTTGAAAATTTAAAAGATGTTTTCTCTTAAAAAAGGATGTGCCTTCTGAAAAGGAGGAATTCACCTGGGTTTGTACTTAAATATGTCATCTAGCTTCTGCAAAATTGAGATTAACAGTCTTTTCTAATTAGAGTTTTCTGAGGATAATAATGTTTGAACATTGATAAGATGTGTCTTCTTAGAAAATTTGTATTCTTTTAATTAAAGGTTTCTAAATGTAGTAATGTTTTAAAATTGGAAAGATGTGCCTTCTGAAAAGGAAGAATCCACCTGCTTCAATTTGTCTTGTAAAATAGGAGGATTAAGTGTCTTTTAATTAGAGATTCCTGAACATATTCAGAATTTTTGATTTGTAAGAGATTTTCTCTTAAAAAAAGGATGTGTCTTCTAAAAAGGAAGAATCCACCTGCTTCAATTTGTCTTCTGAAAGTGAAGGATCCAGTGTCTTTTGATCAAAGGTTTTTAAACATAGTAATGTTTCAAAATTGGAAAGATGTGCCTTCTGAAAAGAAAAAATCCACTTGCTTCTATTTGTCTTCTAAAGGAGAAGGATCCAGAGTCTTTTAATGAGAGATTTCTGAAGAAATTCGCAATGTTTAAAATTTGTTAAAAAGTTTTCTCTTAGAAAAAGGATATCCCTTCTGAAAAGGAAGAATTCACCTGGGTTTGTGCTTAAATTTGTTATCTAACTTCTGCGAAATCGAGATTAACAGTCTTTTCTAATTAGAGTTTTCTGAGGATAATAATGTATGAACATTGATGAGATGTGTCTTGTTAGAAAATTTGCCTTTTAAGAGAGAAGGATCCATTGTGTTTTAATTAGAGGTTTCTAAATATAGTAATGTTTAAAAACTTGAAAGATGTGCCTTCTGAAAAGGAAGAATTCACTTGAGCTTGTGCTTTAATTTTTCATCTAGCTTCTGCAAAATCGAGATTAATAGTCTCTTCTCAGTAGAGCTTTCCGAGAATAATAATGTGTGAACATTGATAAGATGTGTCTTCTTAGAAAATTTGTCTTCTGAAAAAGAAGGATCCAGTGTCTTTCAATTAGAGATTTCTGAACATATTCGCAATGTTTGAAAATTTAAAAGATGTTTTCTCTTAGAAAAAGGATGTACCTTCTGAAAACGAAGAATTCACCTTGGTTTGGGCTTAAATTTGCCATCTAGCTTCTGCAAAATCGAGATTAACAGTATTTCCTAATTAGAGTTTTCTGAGGATAATAATGTTTGAATATTGATAAGATGTGTCTTCCTAGAAAATTTGTCTTCTAAAAGAGAAGGATCCATTGTGTTTGAATTAGAAGCTTCTAAATATAGTAATGTGTAAACATAGAAAAGATGTGCCTTCTGAAAAGGAAGAATCAACCAGCTTTAATGTGTCTTCTGAAAGTGAAGAATCCAGTGCCTTTTAATTAGAGGTTTCTAAATATAGTCATTTTTAAAAATTGGAATGATGTGCCTTCTGAGAAGAAGGAATCAATCTGCTTTACTTTGTCTTCTGAAAGTGAAGGATCCAGTGTTTTTTATTAGAGATTTCTGAAGAAATGCGCAATTAAAAAAAATTTTTTTTAAGATTTCTCTTAGAAAAAGGATGTGCCTTCTGAAAAGGAAGAATTCACCTGGGTTTGTGCTAAAATTTGTCATCTAACTTCTGCAAAATCGAGATTAACAGTATTTCCTAATTAGAGTTTTCTGAGGATAATAATTTTTGGACATTGATAAGATGTGTCCTTTTACAAAATTTATCTTCTAAAAGAGGAGAATCAATTGTGTTTTAATTAGAGATTTCTAAA
This sequence comes from Andricus grossulariae, assembly GCA_011634705.1. Taxonomy (NCBI): domain Eukaryota; kingdom Metazoa; phylum Arthropoda; class Insecta; order Hymenoptera; family Cynipidae; genus Andricus; species Andricus grossulariae. The sequence goes on from JAABKJ010004778.1 coordinate 7,578, forward strand.
TATAGTAATGTCTAAAAATTGGAAAGATGTGCCTTCTGTAAAGGAAGAATCTACCTGCTTCATTTTTTGTTCTAAAAGAGAAGGATCCAGTGTCTTTTAATTAAAGATTTCTGAAGATATTAGCATTGTTTAAAAATTTAAAAGATGTTTTCTCTTAGAAAAAGGATGAGCCTTATAAAAAGGAATTCACCTGGGTTTGTGCTTCCATTTGTCATCTAGATTCTGCAAAATCGAGATTAACAGTCTTTTCTAATCAGAGGTTTCTAAGGATAATAATGTTTGAACATTGATAAGATGTGATTTTTTTACAAAATTTGTCTTCCATAAGAGAAGGATCAATTGTGTTTTAATTAGAGGTTTCTGAATATAGTAATGTTTAAAAATTGGTGAGATGTGCCTTCTGAAAAGGAAAAAGCCCCCTTCTTTGATTTTCTTCTAGAAGTGTCCAGTGTCTTTTAATTAGAGATTTCTGAAGATATTGGCAATGTTTGAAAATTTTCAAAAAGTTTTCTCTTAGAAAAAGGATTTTCTTTCTGAAAAGGAAGAATTCAACTGGGTTTGTGCCAAAATTTGTCATCTAGCTTCTACAAAATCGAGATTAACAGTATTTCCTAATTGGAAGTTTCTGGGGATAATAATGTTTCAACATTGGTAAGATGTGTCTTCTTAGAAAATTTGTCTTCTAAAAGAGAAGGATCCAGTGTCTTTTAATTAGAGGTTTCTAAATTTAGTAATGTTTAAAAATTGAAAACATGTGCCTTCTGAAAAGAAAGAATCCACATTCTTTGATTTGTCTTCTAAAAGAGAAGGGTCCAGTGTCTTTTAATTAGAGGTTTCTAAATATAGTATTGTTTAAAAATTGGAAAGATGCGTCTTCTGAAAAGGAAGAATTTACCTGGGTTTGTGCCTAAATTTGTCATCTAGCTTCTGGAAAATCGAGATTAATAATATTTTCTAATGAGGATAATGTTTGAACATTGATAACATGTGTCTCCTTAGAAAATTAGTCTTCTAACAGAGAAGGATCCAGTTTTTTTAATTAGAGATCTCTGAAGATATTCGCAATGTTTAAAAATTTAAAAGATGTTTTCTCTTAGAAAAAGGATGTGCCTTCTGGAAACGAAGAATCCATCTGATTTTGTGCTAAAATTTTCCGTCTAGCTTCTGTATAATCGAGAATAACCGTTTTTTTCAATTAGAGGCTTCTAAAAAATGTTATGTTTAAAAATTGGAAAGATGTGTCATCACTTAAAGAAGGATGTGCCTTCTTTCAAAGAAGGATGCACAGAAAAAAGCTTTTATTTTTATCAACAAAATTACTTCAAAACTTCAAAATTGGGCCACAATTGTTCATTTTGAACAATACAAAGATTGAAAGTAATTCCGTTGTTTTTTAGTTTTCCGATTGATCATGGCAGGGAACATAGCTTAAAGTTAATCTGAGTTTGAAAAAAAATGAGTCGGAACTAGATTGAAACCCTCGTTTTTTCTGTGTGTGCCTCCTGAGAAGGAACAATCCACCTTTGTGCTTTAATTTGTCTTCTAAATGATAAGGATACGATGTCTTTTGATCAGAGATTTCTGAAGATAGTCACAATGTTTAAAAATTGGAAAGATGTGTCATCTCTTAAAGAAGAATGTGTCTTATCGAAAGAAACATTCCACCTGTCTGTGATTCAATTTGACGTCTAGCTTCTGCAAAATTAAGAATCCTGTTCTGTTTTGATTAGATGTTTCTGATAATGATTTTCGAAAATTGGAAATATGTGTTTTCTCTTAAAGGAGGATGCACAGAAAAAAATTTTCCTTCTTATCAAAAAAATGACTTCAAAACTTACTAAAAACTACTTTTGACACATTTGGTTCATTTTGAACAATACAAACATTGAAAGATATTTAATATTCTCATTGATTACGACAGCGAACATAGCTGAAATTGAAACTGAGTTTGAAAAAAATGGGCGGAAACTAAATTAAAACCCTACTTTTTTTCTGTGTGTGCCTCCTGAGAAGAAAGAATCCACCTTCATGCTTCAATCTGTCTTTTAAATAAAAAGGATCCATTTTTAAATAGGGGTTTTTAAAAATATTCATGTAATAATTATACTAATTAGCAGGGAAGTGTTTGAGACAGATGGGTCAGGACCGAAAGAATCTTCTGCAGAATAAGATTGATTAATCTTCCAAAGAAGAATCCGTCTCCTTACCTGTTTGCCAAACTTTGTAAGTGTCTGCGAATCAGGTCTGTCAGTTCAAATCATATTATTTCTTCCTGAGTACTAATTGTTTTCAATATAAAGGTTGATTAAAAAAATGATCTATTTGCATAATAGTTAAAGAATTTGCATTCAAAAATTAGGTTGGAAATATCGTTTGAAGATCGAGTGTTTCATTCCACAGACACTTTGGTGACATTTTATTGACCAGAGTTATGATAATTCTACAGATAGGATTATTTGATTAGTATTCAATTTTCAATTGAGACACAAAGTGGAATTTCTTAGGGATGGGCAGATGATCCCAGTGGCACAACCTGTCACAATCTGCGGTCGAAATCTCTGATTTATCTCTGTTTGATCTCTAAACTGAGGATGAGATGACAATAGGGTTTCTCGCCCGATAATGATCAATACGTTATTTCTGGCCCTTTATCCATTCCAAGGATTTGTAGAACACAAAAAACCTAATCGCTTTAACTGTAAAATAGAATTTCTAACACTTTTATCCCATTCAGATAAAAAATCTAAGTAAGAACCCAAAATACTCCTGCAGATGCAGCATACAAGTTTCAACTCATTACAGAGTAATTAATGAATAAGATGCATGAATTATTACAGATTAATTAGCATCAGTTTTAGGATTAGTAAGAGGTTAATGAAGCATTTATCAATTATTATCATATTGAATGGGTTCATAAATAATGAATTAACCATTTCAGAAATAATTAAACGATTTCTTTTCGTTAAGATTTTTATCGAATGAATCATATAGTTCACACTATCTTGCACCACAAGTGGTCCAGATTTTTCTGGTTTTTCCAGTTTTTTTAAAAGCCAGTTAAGGTTCTCCCATTTTTAATTTAAGAGAAGTTGCGAATCTCAAGAGCGGAATGTCGGATTAAAACACTTGTAGTTAAAATTCAAATGAATTTCAATCTGATTGGCCAATCAATTAAACTGCAACTGGTCTTAGTCTTCCTTAACAGCTTATGTTAAACAGAACAGTACAGTACATTACACATCAACAACTTATAAATTGTATATTGTTTAATTACTCTTGTTTTTAGCTCTATCGAAGGAATCAATCAAGATTTAATTAACCTCAATTACGAACCCTTAATTGGAATAGTGATTGATTGGAACCTAAATTAATGGTTCTATTAATACATCTCTTTTTCATTTGATTCCTTCTTTTTGTCTGAGGATTGCTATTTATTCGCTGTGTGCCCTTTTTGAGATTTCAATTTGGGATTGGAAAACTGGTATTTTCTGGTCGAAACTCGTTAAGTTGTGTTTCTCTATTTTGATTGGTGGATCAACATAGACCATAGAGCTTCTTTTCTTCTTCTCGAGTAAATGTTGATTCTTCCCTGAACAAAGTACTTTCTTCTGCTTGTTCCTGGAAACGTGTTCTTCGGGTTCTCGGTTCTGCTCGCTAAGTGTAGGATGTTACGTGGCAAGAGCACGATAAAATTCCAGGATCTTTTTTACGACCTTCGCAATTACCTGGATCCGAACGAACCCTAAAGACGATCGCCGGATCGCACAGAAATTGTGAACATTGATCTTGCTTCTGAGAGAATAAACAGTAGCTTGACCCTTCTCGAAGGTCGTTCGCATCAAGGATGCACGATTCGTCTTCCAACTTGCAACTTTCAATTATCGAATTGCAACTTCTATCATTCAGCTTGGAACTTTCAATGTTTAATTTTCAACTTGAAACTTTGCATTATTAACTTACAACTTCAAATTTTCAATTTAAAACTTCCAATTTTTGACTAACAAATTCGAATTTTTAACTTGCAACTTGCAACTTTTAATTTTGAACTTGCAACTTTTAATTTTCAACTTGCAACTTCGAATTTTCAACTATCAGCTTCCAATTTTCACTCAGAACTGCCAATTTTCAGCTTGCAACTTCTAATTTTCAACTTACTACATTCAATTTTCGACTTGTATGACTTGAAACATCCAACTTTTTACTTGAAATTTCCAATTTCAAACTTGAAACTTCCAATTTTCAACTTGCAACTTCGATTTCAAACTTCTGATTTAAACAATTAACTTGCAACATCCAATTTTAAAGTTCAAATCTTCAACTTGCACGTTCTAATTTTCAACTTACAACTGGAAATTTTGAATTTTTAATTTTCAACTAGTAACTTACAACATCCAATTTTCAACTTTCAATTTTGATTTTAAAATTGCAATTTCCAATCTTCAACTTGCAACTTTGAATTTTAAACATACTACATTCAATTTTCGACTTGTATGACTTGAAACATCCAATTTTTTACTTAAAATTTCCAATTTCAAACTTAGAAATTCCAATTTTCAACTTGCAACTTCGATTTCAAACTTCTGATTTAAACAAGTAACTTACAACATCCAATTTCAAAGTTGGAACATCAAATATTCAACTTGCAGGTTCTAATTTTCAACTTACAACTGGAAATTTCGCATTTTGAATATGCGATTTGCAACTAGTAACTTGCAACATTCAATTTTAAACTTGGAACATTAAACTTTCAGGTTCCAATTTTTAACTTATAACTTGAAATTTCGAATTTTGAATTTGCAATTTTCAACTTGCATCTTGTTTCTTCCAATTTTCAACTTGGAACTTGTAACATTCAATTTTCAACTTGCAACTTCTAATTTTCGATTTCCCATTTTCAACTTGTAACTTGTAACTTTGAATTTTCAACTTACAACATTCAATTTTCGACTTGAAATATCCAATTTTAAACTTTCAACTTAAAGTTTTCAACTTGTAACCTCGAATGTACAAAATAAATCTTGCAACTTTAATTTTCAACTTCAAATTTAAAGAGGAAACTTGAAATATCCAATTTTAAAGTTGGAACATCAAATTTTCAACTTTCAGGTTCCAATTTTCAACTTGTTAATTGTTACTTCCAATTTTCAACTTGGAACTTGAAAAATTCAATTTTGAACTTGCAATTTTTAATTTTTAATTTGCAGCTTTTAATTTTGGACTTACAATTTTTAACTTGTAACTTGCAACATCCAATTTTCAGCTTGCAATCTTCAATTTTCAATTTGCAAAATTCAATTTTCAACTTGCAATTTCTAATTTTGAACTTGCAATTACCAATTTTCTACTTGCAACTTCGAATTTTCAACTATCAACTTCGAATTTTCAACTCAGAACTTCCAATTTTTAACTCAGAAGTTCCAATTTTCAACTTGGAAGTTGCAACATCCAATTTTCAACTTGCAATTTTGAATTTTGACTTTAACTTGAAACATCCAATTTTCAGCTTGCAATTTTCATCTTGAAATTTCTAATTTTGAACTTGCAACTTCCAATTTTCTACTTGCAATTTCGAATTTTCAACTATCAACTTCCATTCTCCAAGTTAGAACTTCGAAATTTTCAACTTTCAGCTTCTAGTTTTCAACTCGAAACTTGCAAAATTCCATTTTCAGCCTGCAATTTCGATTTTTCAGCTTGCAATTTTTAACTTGCAACTTGGAACTTTCAATTTGCCACATTTAATTTTCGACTTGTAACTTCCAATATTCAATTTGGAACTTGCAACATTCAATTTTAGATTGCAATTTGGAATTTTCAAGTTACAACGTTCAATTTTCGATTTGAAATTTCCAATTTTCAACTTGCAACTTCCAATTTTAAAGTTGGAACATAAAATTTTCAACTTGCAGGTTCCAGTTTGCAATTTATAACTTGAAATTTCGAATTTTGAATATGCAACTTCCAGTTATCAACTTGTAACTTGTTATTTCCAATTTCCATCTTGGCACTTGCAACATTTAATTTTAAATTTTCAACTTCTCATTGTCAACTGGAAATTTTGAACTTTGAGATTGCAATTTCCAATTTTCAACTTGCAGTATTAAATTTTTAAGTTGCAACTTCCAATTTTCAACTTTCAGCTTCCAATTTTCAATTAAAATTTCGAATTCTGAGCTTGCAGCTTCCAATTTGCAACTTGCAACTTCGAATTTTTAGCTTGCAATTTCTAATTTTGAACTTGCAACTTTCAATTTTCTACTTGCAACTTCCAATTTTCAACTTGGAACTTTCAACATCAAATTTTCAACTTGTAACTTCCAATATTCAATTTGGAACTTGCAACATTCAATTTTACACTTGCAATTTTTAATTTTGAAGTTGCAATGTCCAATTTTCGACTTGAAATTTCCAATTTTCAACTTGAAATCTTGAATTTAGAACTTACAATGTTCAATTTTAAACTTGTAACTTCCAATCTTCACCTTTCCACCTCGAATTTTCAACTTGGAAATTTCAACTGACAACTTCTAATTTTCAACTTTAAAATTCTAAGTTTCAACTTGAAACGTGCAACATCCAATTTTCAACTTGCAATTTTGAATTTAAAAATTGCAATTTCCAATCTTCAATTCGCAACTTTGAATTTTCAACTTACTACATTCAATTTTCGACTTGTAAATTCCAACATTCAATTTGGATCTTGCAACATCCAATTTTAAACTTGCAGTTTTGAATTTTGCACTTGCGACCTCCAATTTTCAACTTGAAATCTTGAATTTAGAACTTACAACATCCAATTTTCAACTTGTAACTTTCAATCTTCAACTTTCCACCTCGAATTTTCAACTTGAAAATTTCAAGAAACTTGCAATTTCGAATTTGTAACTTGCAACTTCCAATTTTCAACTTACAAATTGTAACTTTTAAATTTCATCTTGAAACTTGCAACATTCAATTTTGAACTTGCAATGCTTAATTTTCAATTTGCCACTTTCAATTTTGAACTTGCAAGTTGTAACTTCCAATTTTCATCTCGTAACTTGCAACATCCAATTTTAAACTGGCAGCTACCAATTTTCAACTTGTATTTTCGAATTTTCAACTCGCGCCTTTTAATTTTCAGTTTGCAATTTGCATCTCAAGTCCTAAATTTAAACAATGAAATTATTTTGTTCAGTATTTAGATAACTCTCCACTCATGTAAGGGTCATTCCTGGTTCAAACCCTGGCTCAGGCACATTTTTTCACATTTCTAAGTATTCTATTTCACTCTGATCATCCAATTTTCAACTTGCAACTTTCAATTTCCATTGCACCGTTAGAGAACTTACATTTCTAATCTACATAAACAATCATGATTGCCTCTTCGCATGTGGAAAGATTGAAACTTCAATTGAGAAGAGTGTATCTTGATCGTAGGTTTACACCTCTGAGAGAAATCGTTTTACAAAATTGCGTTGGAGTAATGTTCTTAATTTGAATAAGGCTCGCCTTGGCGATATTTGGTAAGATGCAGACACTTCCGGTCGGTTGTCGGCTTGTGCAGCCAGCTTAACGGCTTTAGAAAGTATGCCTCATATACGTATTAAAGACGTGTGCTCAAAATTAGGATTGTGGACCACTCATACGCCTACCTGTTTTGTCTTTCACTTTCTTTTAGTCTCTTCATCTCTAAAAAAGTTTCTCTCCTTCTCACCTCGTCATTGTTTAGAGAAATTTTTTCAAGAGTTTTGGTTTTTTGCAGTTTTCCACTCCCTTGGCCAAATCTTCCGGTGAATGAGAGTGCTTCTAATAAAAATTGGACCTACAAAAGAATAGATGGAAAGAAGAATTAAACGACTTCACACTCTTTCCCGTATTTCCCTCTTTCACCTTTTTGAAAGAATTCCTTTTTTTTCAAGAAACTATATTTTTGGATCAGAATTCATCACTTTTGGTTACAAATTTTACTATTTAGTTAAAATTTATATCATTTTGTTGAAAATTCAACTATTATGTTAAAAGTGATCTTTTTTGGTCGAAAATTCAACAGTTTTGTTGAAAATTTTTATTTTTGGATAGAAAATTCATCCTTTTGGATTGAAAATTGATTCTTTCGTAGAAAATTCATAATTTTGATTGAAAGTTAATTCTCTTTAATCAGTAAGTCTACTCTTATATTTTTGGTTCAGAATTTATATCTTTTGGGTAAAAATTTTTTTTTGAAAATTTAATTATTTTTATCAAAATTCAACTATTTAATTCAAACTAATTATATTGTTTGAAGATTCAACTATTTTGTAGAAAACCCGTCTTTTTGGGTTGAAAATTAAAAAAAAAAAGTTTTTTTCCTTCTTTACTGAAACATCTTTCTTGGTTAAAAATTCAACTCTTGTGTTAAAAATTTGGCTTTGTTAAAAAAAATTTATTGTTCGAAAATTAAACTATTTTTTTGAAAATTCGTTTTTTTGGTTAAAAATTAATTTTTTTAAATGAAGATTTAACTATGTGATTATCAGTTGAAAATTTATCGTTTTTAATTGAAAATTCATCATTTTTTCTAGAAAATTAACGTTTGTGGTTTAAAATAAAACTGTTTGTTTGAAAGTTAAACTACTTTGTTAAAAATTCTTTTTCTCAATTAATAATTCATCTCTTTGTTCGAAAAATAAACTACTTTTTTGAAAATTGTTTGTTTTTTTGTTGAGAATTAATTTTTTAAACTAAAAATTGAACTCTCCCATTTTTGTTGAAGATTCAATTATTCTTTTAAAAATTAGTTTTTTTTAGCTGAAATTTAATTTTTTTTTAATTAGTAAGTCTACTCTTATATTTTTGGTTAAAAATTTAATTGTTTAAAAAAGAATCAATTATTTTTTTAAAAATTCAACTATTTAATTCAAATTCATCTTTTTTGGTGGAAAATTAAACTACTTGTTTGGAAGTTGAACTAATTTGTTAAAAATTTATTATATTGGTGGAAGATTTAACTATTTTGTTGAAAATTAGTTTTTCTGTTAGAACATTAATTTTCTTTGTTGAAAATTCATATTTTTTCATTGAAAATGTTATTGGTTTGTAAAAAAAATCGTCTTCTTGGCTTGAAAATTTAAAAAAATGAAGTTTTTTTCCTTCTTGTCTGAAAAATCTTTTTTGGTTAAAAATTCAACTCTTGTGTTAAAAATTTGACTTTTTAAACAAAAAATGTTATTGTTTGAAGATTTAACTATTTTGTCGAAAATTCAACTATTATGTTTAATGTCATCGTCCTTTTGATTAAAAATTCTACTATTTGGTCAACAATTTAATTATTTTTGAAAAATTTAATTTTTTTTGTTGAAAATTCAACTATTTAATTCAAATTTATATTTTTTGGTGGAAAATTAAACTACTTGGTTGAAAGTTGAACTAATTTCTTGAAAATTTATTACATTGGTTAAAGATTTAACTATTTTGTTGAAAATTAGTTTTTCTGTTAAAAAATTAATTTTCTTAGTTAAAAATTCATATTTTTGGGTTAAAAATGTTATCGGTTTGTAGAAAAATGGTCTTTTTAACTTGAAAATCTAAAAAAAAATTTAGTTTTTTTCTTTCTTCACTTAAAAATCGTTCTTGGTTAAAAATTCAACTCTTGTGTTAAAAATTTATCTTTGTTATTAACAAATTTATTGTTTGAAGACTTAACTATTTTGTTGAAAATTCGTTTTTTTTTTGTTGAAAATTCGTTTTTTTTTAATTAATTTTTTTTAATACAAAGATGTAACTGTATCATTATTAGTTAAAAATTGATCGTTTTTAGTTGAAAATTCAACAATTTAACTAAAAATTAACCTCTCCCATTTCTGTTGAAAATTTATATTTTTTTATCACAATTCAATTATTCTTTTAAAAATTAGTTTTTTTTGTTGTTGAACATTAATTGTTTTTAATAAAAATTTAACTGTTCAATGTTTGATTTTAACTGTACCCTTTTTATCTAAAATTAAAATATTTGCTTTAGAAATTTTTTTTTTATTCGAAAATTCAACTATTTGGTTAACAATTTATCTTTTTGTGTTAAAAATTCAACTATTTAGTTGAATATTCAACTATTTAGTGAAAAATTAACTTTCTTGTTGATAATTCATATTTTGAGATTTAAAAGTGAACTCTTTTCTAAAATATTGGACATTTTAGCTTGAAAACTCACTATTTCCTTGATCATTCGACTCTTTGTATAAAAAAATCATGTTTAATTATTTTGTTAAATATTTCCGTTACTTTGTTAATTCATCTGTTCTATCACATATTTTTTGATATAATAGACTTAAAATCTTACGCGTTTTATATTGAGTTCGATATAGTACCTATACTTTTGGTTTTCTGCAGTTTTCCACTCCCCTGACCAAATTTTCAGGCTTCAGTGCTTCTAATAAACATAATATAGAGAAGCATTTCATCAAATTTTACTGAAATTGTTCATCTGAGGTGAAAATTTCATCTTGTTCAGGATTCCATCATTCGTAATTCTTCTCGCGACTGAGGTCACGATTCGAATCACTTTACAAAACCAACGCCTGTTTTTTTGTGAGCTGAATCGTGATGAGTTTCCCCAGAATTTTTTTTTTCTATCAAAAAATTCATTAATTCTCGAAAAGGACATTTCATTTTTCCTTGATATTAAAAACCACAGACTTAACTAGGTTAGTCGACCATTTAAATAATAAAATGTCTCGAGAAACGATCGTTTTACCGATCAGTGAGCTGTCTTTTCCAGTAAAAATGTTGTAACTTAATACACATATATTCATATATCCACACATATGCATATGTACACCTACGTAAAATTATAATTACATGCACACACACACACATATGTTCTCCGACCTGAAATCGTTACTAATCCTTGTAAATTTGAAAATATTTTTATATTTTAGTCGAAAAAAGAAATTAGTTTAAAAAATAGCAACTGGGGAGTAAAATATGTGAAGTGCAGTGATAAAACGTATAATTTTATTGTCAATAAAAAAACAGTGCATCGTGAGTGAAGGTAGATAAAGTGAGTGAATAATTTCAACAAAGTTGCCAAGGATATTCGACCAAGAGACATTTGAGATATTTTTCAAGTCTTTTATGTGGACCGCAAGACAGCAACTTTATATGAGGTAATAAATAATGGATACAATAATTGGAAACCGGACTTTTGAATCGGCTGAAAGCTGAGAGATAAGAAGCAATAATATGGATTTTGGCCTTATTAAATTTTATTATTTTTTTACTAATGTAAGAAATTTGTTATTTTAAATAATCGGGATTGTTGCAGTTTTTACGATCAATAAATCCACTAATAGATATTTGAACAAACTAGACAACAAATTACTTTTTTTTCTCACGCATTTCAATATTAAAATATACAATTAAAATTGATACAAAAGTTTTGTATTTCATAGTATCTTTTATCTAAAATAATAGAAAAGAAAAGCTAGTACAATATTTTAAACAAGACCAACATAATCTAAAATTGTTTAAAATTCTAACTTTGATTTTTCAAAAGTAGTATAGCAAAGTTATTGGACAACTTATCGACCGAGCAAGGTTCTGTTCCATGCTGAGTTACCGACATCAGATAATTACCATCGGTCGGTAAGTGGTGCAATAGCTCCTTTGCTATACTACATTGAAATCAAATTTTTCTTTCAAAATGATCTATGAAATACATCTTTTGTATTCTGTTCATTTTTTTCATTTAGCCAACACTTTTTGAGAAAAATCAAAAAAAGGGTGAAAAAAGTAAAAACCATTTTCTGGATATTTTTCAGAATCAGTAGACATTTTTAATTTGACTTACCAGCGAACTACATTAAAAATATAAATTCCCATTTTCAACCAATAAAATCCCTATTCGGGTAGTTTTGGGTTTTTATCTGAAAGTTCACGAAAATCTATTTAAAAAAAAAAATCAAATCAAAATTTGTTCAATCCTTCGTGTACGAATTTCGTACTTTTTTTGCATGTTGTATTTTATTATAGTTTTAATATTTTACAATAAAGTGTACAAGAATCTTCAGTCTTTGCAACAAAATATTTGTTTTGATTAAAATAACTGATTTTGGGTAAAAATGTTAACATAACCTAAAATTGTTAATTTTCTTTGAAACCTATACCGATTTCCGGTTATAAACGTGAGCATAACCTAAAATTGTTTAAAAATTTGTCATCTTTGAAGTCTTATTATTTTTTATTAAAAATACCAATAATTTCTAACGAAAAACACTAACATAACATAACCTAAAATTGTTAAAAGTTGTGAAGCTGTTTGAAATATATTATTTTGAATTTAAAATACCAATTTCAGACAAAAAACACTAATATAATCAAAATTTGTTGAAATATTCTAAATTTCGTTCAAATTATAATAATTTGGCTCTTTAGAAATTATTTCTGTGAAAGTAAAATTTTTCTCAAAATCGCACTGCAGTAAAAATGCGAAATCATCAGAAACATTGTAGTTGAATAATTATTTTAATATTTTTTCCTAATATTTAAAAATGTAATATTATGGTTTTTGTAATAATTTATGTTTTTAATATTAGAAAATAAAAATTTAGAGACGAGAAGGTGCGCCTTGTATTTTATTTAAATGGTTTATTTATAGAAATTCAATGAAAAATTATTACTTAAATTATATTAATTAAATTTAAAATTATTTCTACAATTTCCGAATATTTTTATGGATTTTTACGATTTACAAAGATTTCAGAGGATATAAAGAGCTCAAAGGAATTTGAAGATTTTAAGTTATTTAAAAAAATTCTAAAGAACTTTTTTTTTGCGATTTTGTTTCAAACATTTTTTGAACTATTAGAAAAAAATAAAAAAATGTAATGGATTTCTAAAAACTTTATATTTTTAATATTAAAAAATAAAAATCCAAGGACATGAACGCGTGTTTCGCGCGCATGCAGTTTATATAAACTTTTTTAATTTAATAAATAATAATAATAATTTAATTTGTATCCGAAGAATTTCAAATAATTTTTATGATTTTATGGGATTTTAAGGAATTCCAAGAGAACTTTATGAAATAAGTTAAATTTTATTTCAAGAGATTTCTACATTCGGAAAATTTAGAAGGATTTTGAAGATTTCAAGTTATTCAAACATTTTTAGAACACATAATATTTAAAAATTTGTTATTATGGATTTTTAAATAGTTTCTTGTTTTAAATATTATAAAATCAAAATCCTGGAACACTTTCAACTGCGCATGTGCCGAAAAGCGCGGGCCTATTTGAAATCAATAAATATTATGAATAATCATACAGATAAATATTAATAAACGTTTTCAATTTTTCTTCAAAACAAATTAAATTGAATAATAGGAATACCTAACTTTTTGTTTCTTCATAAAAATTTTCCCAGTGAAATATTATTCAATCCGAATTATAAAGTAAAATGTGCACCATTAACATTGCTACAGAGTGTTCTAGAACATTCGTACAGAGTGTTCTAGAACATTGCTACAGAATGTTCTAGAACATTGCTACAGAATGTTCTAGAATGATTCAGAATGTTTTCTCGAAGAATGTTCTAATAGAAGCCCCAGTTTTTTCTGTGTCTAGATTAAATTGAAAAAAGTATCCTAGTAATTGCAAATTTCGAAATGAAATGAAACATTATTCTTTTCACCGATGCGTGGTCTTTTCGAGATACACATCGATTGCAGCACCGTTTAACGTTCTGGTCTCATCGGTTTGCAATGGCGAAATACTTGCGGCTCTTCGAGGAGAAACTTGATTTTATATACGAAATAAGGGCTGCTCGTAAATAGAGAGAAAACATCTCGAGGTAGCACGTAGGCAGAAAATTTATTCGAAGGACTGCAGCTTTATGAGATTAAATTCCAGAGTTAAAACAGATATAGTAATTTAAAATAAACACGAGATAAGTACTATTTAATCAAATAAAGTATAATTTTGCTACAAGTACCGAAATTTTTGCACGAACAGCCGGATTTTTTCGGTACGAATAGCGGACCTGGAAAAGGGCTATTTGTAGCGAAATTCTAAATTTCTTTGAAACTTCAAAGACTTAGCTAATTAATCTAATTAATGTATTTACCGATTTAATGCGCAGTAAAAGTTCCAATGTCACTTTCGCGATTTGGCCCCGTTTCTCGGACAAAATTTGGATCTCTCAACGCGCGCAATAATACTCGCCAATCTACTTTCGCCGACGATGCTTTGCACTCTTGGACATTCATTCCACCCAAACATCGACCTCGCTTTATAATCGACATGCAAAATAGTTGGTCCAAAACGATTTTCATCAGAAATCACAACTTACAAATCACAACTCACAAATCACAACTCACAAATCACAAATGACAATTCACAACTCACAAATCGCAACTCATAAATCACATCTCACAAAACACAATTCACAACTCATGATGGTTATGAGAGATTTATGGTATAATATAATCCCGCCATATTTTACAATATCTGAAATGACTCTTTAAAATTTACTTAACAAATTTCTATAATGTAGCTCATCAAAAAAGTGCATAATATATTTTATCATGAATATTTTTTTCTAAATCATTTGACCAACTTTGATTTCACAAATTCATTCGATATATTAGATAAACTGATATCACATTAATGATTGGATCGAATTTATTATCCCTAACTAGGCAGTAACGAAATGGAACGATACTTTTTTTAGATACCTCATTAAAGATGAATTTAAATTTAAATTTGGATTTGCAGATTCCAAAAGTTGAATGATCTAAAATGACCTTCATCTCGAATTAAGCTCATAAGTAGTTCAGTTCTAGAAAGTGATTAACTGTAAACTTTCTGCTTAAAGATAAGTAACATAAAATGCTAACGAGAAATTGAATGAGATTTATAATTAAAGAATTTTATATTAATAATTTAGAACGTAGAAAGTCAAATTCAGAAACAAAAGTTTCTTCCATCATTCAAAGATTTCTAAAAAAATTTGTTTTCCTGAAATTTTGCATTTACGTAGTATGCCAATAAATGATCCATTCTGCATTTCTATTTTTGAGGATCAATTTGAATTTGGATTTACAGATTCCAAAAGTTGAACAATCTGAAATGATCTTTATTTGGAATTGGGTTCATATGTAGTCCAGTTCTAGAAAGTGATAACCTTTTTTCGATTGGGCAATATGTTTCCACAGTTGAAGCTTGAAATGACTTCAACCCAAAGGTATGAACACCAAGAGGGTTCTCTTGATTTTGTATCTGGGATGTTTTAAGAATATGTTTGGTAAAAAAACAAAATCTTCAGCAAAACCGCTTTTGAAAAAAATCCATTTTGAATTGCAATGTTCTAGAATGATCGAGAATGTTTTCTTGAATGTTCCAAAATATTACCGGAATGTTCTAGAATGTACTATCCCGGAATTTTCTGAATATTTTCCTCCCAGAAATGACAAATTCTTTATTAACCCCACGTGTTCAAATTCCAGGCCTACTTTAAATCTGCTAATTCTAGATAAAAACTCTTTTGATGCTACTTCAGCCTGCACATCCTACTTTGATCTTCCTTTCGTCCTTCTTCAACCTTCCAGTATTTTTAGACCTTCCTTTATAATCTCAACACACGACTACAGAGCAATGACATTACCGACCGGTACGCTCGACGCTTGCGCAGTTGAAAAGGACGCATTCGTTAACATGATTGGCGTCAGTTGGGAAGCAGCGAAGTAGCCATTTTCACAACGTGTCGGTTTAGATTTTGCTTCGTTTTAGGTGCGGGTTTTTCTTCATTATAAAGAAGCTATTTCATATGTAATGGAACAAAAGAAGTTGTCGGCCCTCATTTAGTAGTTGAACAGTGCATATAAAGACATTCCATTCTTAAGCAAGTGCCACTCAGAGAAAAAGTTGTCTTGAAACAAGAGCATCGTCCTCTGGCTTGTTTTATTTTGAACCGTGTAAATATCTTTTTTACACAACAGAATTATTTGGCTGAACGATTATATGAAGCTTGTCGCAAACGAATTTTGTTTGCTGTAAGAAGATTCTTTCTGAGGCAAATGAAAATCCGCTTAAGCTTAAATTTGAGAAAAAATTACATTTGTGTCAAGAGACCCTTACGAAAATATATGACAGGAAAAAAATGACAGGCCTGTCATTTTTTTCCTGTCATTTTTTCGTGACCACAGGAAAACGACAGGCAAAATGACAGCCGAAAATGACTGGTCCTAATTGGCCATAGCTTATAATAATATCGACTGAACATTATAAAGTATCGATGACTTGCAGATTTATTAGTGAACTATTTGAACTTTCCTGTAAAGCTTAAAAAATCATTAGCAAAAGAAGACTATTAT
>JAABKJ010004779.1:0-23902 GCA_011634705.1 Andricus grossulariae
GTATGGAAGGGGAAAGCCTCCTTATTGGCTAAACTTCATTGAAGGATATCTCTGCGAAGAAAAATGATATCTTTAATGTAAAAAAAGCTTTTTAAAGCTTGAGAGTTGTACTTTTATGTGGAACGACCCGACTTTAGAAAAAAAAAGTTTTTCACGATGTAACATATGGTCAAATATACCAAAAAAACGCATTTTTCGCACTTTTAGGTTACGATATCTCAAAAACCTGACGTGCTGGGAAAACTCTGACCTCGGATTCGAATTCTGCGCAGAAAATGACATCGGAAATGACCCTTAGTTGGCCAACAACAATCGCAATCCATTTTTTGCAGATCTGTGTTATCAACCAAGAAGATTAAATTTCTACCAGGAAAGACGAATTTTCCAAAAAATACATGAATTTTCAACCCAAAAGTTGAACTTTCAACTGAAAAAGATAAATTTGTAACCAAATAGTTAAATTTTTAACTCCAAAAGATACATTTTTAACCAAAAATGCAATAGGTTAAGTGTCAGTTTAAAGAATTTATTTTCAACCAAATATGAAACAAATCTTCATCAAAATAGTTATATTTTCAACCGTAGAGATGAGCCTTCAACTAAAAAAATGAATTTTTAACAAAGTAGTTGAATTTTTGATAAAAAAGATTACTTTATAACAATATAGTTGCATTTAAAAAAAAGAATTAAATTTTCAATCAAATAATAGAATTTTTAACCAAACGATATGAATACTGGGTTCAAGTTCTAAATGTTATCTAAGTTTGTAAGGTTATTTCCGCAGTACCGCCAGGCTACGTTTTTTGTTAGGATTATACCACTGTTTGAATTATTTTAAAATTGGGCAAATTTCTTCTTTTTGATAACATTTACCAAAGCATAAGAGTGATACAAATTATTTTACTGGAAAAATATATTAAACAAGCGTTAAATACGTGAAAAATTACTTTTCCTTGTTCTCCACTTACAAATTGCTAAGTTTGAGAAGGATTTTTGAAACCAAGGCTAATAAAATATAAATTCTGACTATTAGTTTTTAAAAGTATGTCTCAGAATCTGTTATTCTTTCACATCGATTTTTAGTTTGTCGTACTTTAACACAAGAAAATTTTAAGTTTGAAAGTTTTCCCCTAATTTTTTTTCTTGAACTTTCGATGAAAATTTGATGAGTTTTTGGCGATTTGTTGTTGTTCTTTTGCACAATACCAATGTAATTCTTTGATAACTAGGTCTAAGTTTCGCCCCTGTGTATGAATTTACCGTAAATATTAGAAGATTTGCCTTTAAACTAATATAAAACGTGTTAAAGTTTTGTGTATTTAAATTATACACTTTTCAGGAAATTTTTTAAATCGTAACAATATCATAAAATTGGAGAATTTTCAAGTGCAAATCTATTAAAGTAAATAAATTTAAATGTTAAGTCTTCAAAATGTAATCCTTTTAATTTTTAAATCTTTAAAATTGAATTATTCCAAAAATGGTATTCGAAATTTCATCATTTTCTATTATACACATTAAATATTGAAGAGTCTTCAATTGCAAATATACAAAATTGAAGAATTTTTTATTGTAAATCTTCAAAATTGAAATATTAAAAAAAAAACGTTCAAAATTACATAACTTTAAAATATAAATCTTTAAAATTGAATAATTTTTAATTCTACAAAAATTTTAGAAATTTAAGATTTTTCAATTGTAACTTTTTAAAATGGCATTGAAGTCTTCAAAATTAAAGACTTGGAAAAGTTTTAAATTTTGAAAATTTACAAAGAAATATTATGCAAGTTTTAAATTTTACAATGAAAAGTTCTGTAATTTTTATGTTTTTTATTTGAAATTTTTTCAATTTGGAAGGTTTAGAATTGAACTCTCGACTATTGACAAAATTTAATAATTTTTATTTATGCAACATTAAAATTGAATAAATTTCAATTTTAAATCTGTAAATTAGAACTATTTAAAAAAAATGTGAAAAATTACATACCTCTAAAATTTAATTTTCGAAAATTGAATAATTTCCAACTCCATATTTTAAAAATTCAAGAACTTTCAATCGTAGTTCTTAAAAATTATAGAGCTTTGAATTCTACAATTTGGAATGTTCGCTAATGTTCTCTAGAAATTTGTTGAAATCATTAAAAATCGATTGAAGTTCTTGAAATATTTTGAATTTCTTTTTAATTTGGTAAGATAGCTTAACATTTTTTAAATCCCTTAAATATTAAAAAATTCTTTGGAATCTTCAAAAATATATAAATATATACATATAATGGTAAAAATAAATTAAAATAAGTAGAAATAATTTGAAATCCCTTGAGTATAAGTTAAACTTATTCATTAAAGTTCTTTGAAAAGCAGGACAAATCCCTAGAAATCTTTTAAATTAAAAGTTTTAATTCCTCGAAAGATTTTTAATTCTTAGAGATTCAATAAAATCCTTTATATCTTGTGAAATTCATTGAAATACCTTAAAATCCCTTGAAACATTTCGCATTGCTAGTAATCCCTTGAAATTTCACTTCATTTCTTTCTTAAAGTTATCTAGAAATCCTTTATAATCTAGCTTAAAGTGTTTGGAACTCCTATAAAAATCTTTAAAATTCCTTGAAAATTCGGGAATCTGTTGGAATCTTTTCAATCTTGTAAATCGTTTGAAATAATCGGAGATTCTATAAAATATCTCAAATCTTGTGAAATTCTTTGAAATACCTTGAAATCTTCTGATCTCAGACCTGAATTTATAATCAAAGAAAATTCTGGATTAGCTTTCTTACCAGTTCCATCTTCAGTCGGATAATCGCCCCCAAAAATACTGAGCTCAGGTTTAAATCCCAGGGCGACTTGCGATATGTAGGGCATAAGGTTTGTGTATTTTTTTGTAGGGTCTTCGCCAATTAATCCACTTGGATGTGCTCCCACTGGATTAAAATACCTTAGAGAAATTACATTCCAACTCTGTAAATAAAATTGAATGAACCTTATAAAAATTAATTAGATGCTGTTAAAGTGAGAGGATTTAAAATTATATTTTTGGAAAGGGTCCTTCTTTCAGATTTATTGATTACCTTCTCAGCTGCGGTAATGTCGTTGAGCATTTCTTCGATAAAATACTTCGTACGGCCATAAACATTTGTTATATTTCCAGTAGGATGATCTTCTGTAATTGGAAGACTCTTTGGTTCTCCATAAACTGTACAGGAACTGCTGAAAACTAACTGAAAGCAACCAGCAGCTTTCATTACCTGCAAACATTGAATCATTAACAAATTGAAAAGAAAATACTTGAACTTTCTAGAGCAGTTTTCTCATAAAGTAAATAGAGTTAAGAATTAAATTATAAATTCGTACCTCTAGCAAATTAATAGCACCAATCATATTGTTCCTATAATAATGAAGTGGAATTTGCATGGATTCTCCAACTGCTTTTATAGCTGCGAAGTGGATAACACAATCTATTTTTTGCTGAAAAAATTAATTTAAAAAATGGGAAATACCTCTGATAAAGGGCCGTGTTTAAATTATGTGAAGTTTTTTTTTGCTGAAATTTTTAACTACGTACTCCCCATTGTTAGGTACTGTAAGTTTGCCCCCTCCCTTCCATATCTTACTCAACTGTTTCCGAATAAATTTTTTTCATCAATTTATTTTTCAAATAAAAAACAGTTGAATTTAACCAAAAATATGCATTTTCATCAAAATGTTGAACTACCAAACCAAAAAAACAAGCAATTTTAAACGAAATAGTTGAATTTTTAACCACAAAACACGAATTTTCAACAATATTGTTGAATCCTCAACCAAAACACATTAATTGTCAACCCAGCAGTTTCATTTTCAACCAAAAAAGAATAAATTTTTAACAAAAGTTAAATTTTTCAAATCCAAAAGACGAATTTCCAACAAGAATTGAATTTTCAACCAGACAAGATTTTTCAGTCAATAGCGAAATAAAATTTCATCCAAAATGTTGAAATTCCAAGCCAAAAAAACAAGAAATTTTCAACCAATTAGTTTAATTTTTAACCAAACAAGACGAATTTTCAACAAAATAGTTGAATCCTCAATCAAAACACATTCATTGTCAACCTAGCAGTTGCATTTTCAACCAAAAAAGATTAAATTTTTAACAAAAGAGATGAACTTTCAAATCCAAAAGACGAATTTTCAACAAGAATTGAATTTTCAACCAGACAAGATTTTTCAGTCAATGACGAAAAAAAATTTCATCCAAAATGTTGATCTTCCAAGCCAATAAACAAGAAATTTTCAACCAATTAGTTTAATTTTTAACCATACAAGACGAATTTTCAACAAAATAGTTGAATCCTCATTCAAAACACATTCATTGTCAACCCAGCAGTTGCATTTTCAACCAAAAAAGATTAAATTTTTAACAAAAGAGATGAACTTTCAAATCGAAAAGACGAATTTTCAACAAGAATTGAATTTTCAACCAGACAAGATTTTTCAGTCAATAGCGAAATAAAATTTCATCCAAAATGTTGAACTTTCAAGCCAAAAAGTCGAGCCTTCTACATAACAGTTGAATTTTCAACAAAATAGTTGAAGTTTCAAACAGAAGATTAATTTTCTGCCAAAAAGACGAATTCTCAACAAATTACATAAATTTTCAAACAAATAGTTAAATTTTTAAACTAATAAAGATCAACTTTAACCAAAAATGGAATTTATTTATTTATTTTCAATAAAAAAAACTAATTTTCTACAAAATAGTTGAATTTTCTACCAAATTTTCGAATTTTTCACAAAAAAGTTGAATTTTCATCCCTAACGTATGAATTATCAACGAAAAATGTCATTTTCAACCAAAGAGATGCATTTTCAACTAAAATTATGAATATATGAAAAAAAAAAATTATTTTTTAACAAAGTGGTTCAACCAAGTAGTCAGATTTTTTACTAAAAAAGGTGAATTTTCAATGAATAACGTAAAAATAGATATTTTAACCCAAGAAAATATTTATTTTTAATAAAAAATACATCGTTGATTTCAAGCAAAAAAGACGAATTTTCAACAAAATATTTGAAATTTTCAACCAAAGAAGATTAATTTCTAACCAAACAGCTGCATTCTTATCCAAAAAAGATGACATTTCTGCTAAAACAGATGAATTTGTAAACCAAAAAGACGAATTGGCAAAAAAACATTTTAATTTTTAACCAAGAAAGATTTCAATTACATTTTCAAAACAAAAATATTAATTATGAACAACAAGTTAATTTTGTACCAAAATAGGTTAATTTTTAACCAAATAATACAATTTTCAACAAAATACATATATTTTTAACCAAATAGTTGAATTTTCAACCGAGAAGATTAGTTTTCTACGAAAAAAGAATAATTATCAATGAAAAAGATCAATTTTGAACCAAAAATAGAATAGTAAAATTTTTATCACAAAAAATCAATTTTCAATAAAAAACATTTTCTACAAAACATTTCAATTTTCTACCAAATAGATGAATTTTCAACAAAGTTGTTAAATTTTCACTTTAAAAAAATTCATTTTAATCAAATAATGAATTTTTAACAAAATAGTTGAATCCTCAACTAAAACAGATTCATTTTCATCCAAATAGTTGAATTTTAAACCAAGAGGATTAATTTTCTACATCAAAATACGAATTTTCAATAACATACATAAATTTTCAACCAAATAGTTGAACTTATATCTAAAAAGGATAATTTTTTACTTAAAATGGAATAGTTAAATTTTCAGTTGAAAAAATTAATTTTCAACTGAGAAAAACGAATTTTCAAAAAAATAGTTAAATTTTCGACCAAAGAAATAAATTTTTGAATAAAATGCTGAATCTTCATCTAAAAAAATGAATTTTTAATAAAATAAACTTTCGATCAAATAGTTGAATTTTCCACCGCAGAAGTGGAAATATTTTGCGTAAGAAATGTTTTTGACCACGTTTCCCCCCACACACCCAAAAGTCTTTACGTAATTTGTGCACGTCCTCGAAGTATCTTTTTTTTAAAGAAAGAAACTTATGGACATTTTGGGAAAATCGATCTTTATTATTTTTCAATACCTTGTTAAAAACTTCTTCGAGTCTTTCTTTGTCAAGAAGATCACAGTTATGGAATGTGACCTTTTTTCCAGTTATTTTTTCAACTCTCTTTAAAGCTGCTGATTGGCCATCTTCTTCAATTACACTGTTTGTGAAATTATCGATGGCAACTACATTATATCCACTTTCCAAAAGTTCTACGATACAGTGGCTGCCGATGTAACCTGCACCTCCTGTTACAAAAATCGTTTTCCAATCTCCAGTCGTCATCCTGTTAAAAAATAGTAATTTTTGTTTTCAGTAAAATTTAAATATTATAGTTTTTAAAATTAAAATAAAATTCTTATTTTTTTTCCTCGTATCACGCCTGAAAATAAAATATAATTGCAAAAGTTCAAAGACTGGAGAATATTTACAAATATTAATTTTCTTAAAAACCGGTGAATTAGAAAAAAATGTTATTCAAGGCCTGAAAATGTATTGGCTCTTAAATTTGGATTCTTTTTAATATCCTTGCTTAAAAAAATTAAGAAGTAATGACTTCCTCCTTTCTTTTTTTTCATTCTTAACACGTTACAAATTTGATATGTAATAGTAATAAATAATATTAAATGTGCACTCAAAATTTTAGTCCTGAAATATGTATTTTATTTTATAGTCTTGGTAATTATTTTCAGAGTATTTTTCGAACCTTGAAAACAGTTTCTTATCTATTTCCTTCATCTTAAAAACTATGGCCATTATAATTTTCTATATTTTTAAATGATTTCTACAGGATTGTTTTTTTAAATTCTAAGACTATTTTTTTAATTTGACAATTTTTGGTTTTTGGAATAACAATTTTTTGACATGATGCAAAAATTAAAATTAGGAATTTTATTTTACAAGTAAAGCATCTAAATACAAACTTCACACTCTTTCCCAAATTCCCCTCTTTACCACTTTTCTAAAGAATTCCTCTGTTTTCACCTGTTTTCACGAAACTTCCCTTCTCTTTTCTTCGCTTCAATGCGAACTACATTAATAAAACCCAACAAGAAAATCAAAATATTTTTCGTAAAAAGTTAATTCTTTATAATTGAAATGTCTACTATTATATTTTTGGGTCAGAACTCATCTCTTTTGGTTAAAAATTCTACCATTAGCTTGACGATTGAACTATTTTGTTGAAAAATCTTTTTTTTTTTAGTTGAAAGTTAATTTTCCCAATTGGAATTGTAACTACTCCATTTTTTGCTAAAATGGATGTAGAAACTTAACATTCTTGATTGAAAATTTAACGGCTTGGTTGAAAGTTGAACTACTTTATTAAATATTCATTTTTATTGGTTGAAGATCCATCTGTTTGTTTGAAAATTTATTGGCTGAAGATCCATCTCTGGTTGAAACTTTATTGGTTGAAGATCCACCTCTTTGGTTTAAAATTGAACTATTTTGTTGAAAATTCCTTTTAGTGTGGTTGAAAATTAATTTGTCAACTAAAAATTTAACTATGGTAGAAAATTATCCTTTTCGTTTGAAAGTTGAACTACTTTGTTAAAAATTCATTTTATTAGTTAAAGTTCCATCTATTTTTTGGAAAATTTAATGTATGTTCAGCTACAGATTTAAGTATTCTATTTTTGGTTGAAAATTTATCGTTTTTAGTTTAAAATTCAACCATTTGTCTTTAAAATTCAACTGTTTTGTTGAAAATTCGTATTGTCAGGTGCAAAATTGTAGTATTTTCGTAGAAAATTTAAATGTTTGATTGAAAATTAACTTTTTGGTTGAAACTTAACTTTTTGATTGAAAGTTCATATTTTCGGGTTGAAAAATCAGCTGTTTTCTAAATAAGTCACCTTTTTGGTTTGAAAATTCAACTATTTGGTTGAAAGTTTGGAAGAAATTTTATTCTTTTTGTTTAAAGTACAACTGTTTGGTTAATAGTACAACAACTGACCGACAAAAGTTAGTGAAACGAAAAAAGATCGCGTATCAAAAAAAGTTCGCGGACTGAAAAAAGCTCACAAAGCTTCCAAAATAAATAAAGAATAATAACAGAATTAATATTAATATTAACCGAAATTTACACTTTAAAAATAACTATGCCTTTCTATTTCCATTCGATTTTGCAATATTTTTCTGGAAATTGAAAGAAATTCAATTAAAAGGAAACTTCTCAAAGAAAATTTTGTAATTTATCATTTTTTCTCGTTTACGTGAAATTAATAAAAATTCATGTTTCTAAAAGAAAGTTAGCTGAAATCAGTGCAGTAATATTTGATCGAGCAAAGCGATCAAATATTGTGGTGCAGTGCAAGTTTTACGAGCCCTGTGAGCCGCGCGAGCTTTTTTTGGTCCGAGAGCTTTTTTTGCCTCGCGGAGATTTGAATAGAGCTTGCGAGCTCGTGAGCTTTCGCACAACTCTAGATTCAACTATTTTGCTGACTGTTTCATTATTTTGTTGAAAATTTAATTATTTTGCTGAAAATTTAACTGTGCTGATTTTGTTTAAAAATTCAAGCATTTGGTTGAAAATTCAACTATGATTTTTTTTCAAGAGTTAAATTTTTTTAAATTTGACTTTGGATTGAAGTTTGAACTATCTTCTAAAAAATTCATCTTTTTAGATTGGAAATTCATATTTTTAGGAATTAAAATTCATCTTGTTTGATTAGAAACTCATTTTTTTTCAGAAAAGTTCTTGGTTGAAAATTTGTCTTTCAAGGTCAAAAATTCATCTATTTTGTGGAAAATTCGTCCCTTTTGCTTTGTTTGAAATGTAATTTATTTGCTGAA
This sequence comes from Andricus grossulariae, assembly GCA_011634705.1. Taxonomy (NCBI): domain Eukaryota; kingdom Metazoa; phylum Arthropoda; class Insecta; order Hymenoptera; family Cynipidae; genus Andricus; species Andricus grossulariae. The sequence continues at coordinate 8,827 of JAABKJ010004779.1, forward strand.
AATACATCTATTTGGTTGAAAATTCATCTTTGTGTGTTGAAAAATCAATTATGCTCTTAAAAATTAAACTGTTTTGTTGAAAATTTAATTATTTTATTGAAAATTCGTCTTTCAAGGTTAAAAATTCATCTATTTTGTGGAAAATTCGTCCCTTTTGCTTTGTTTAAAATGTAATCTATTTGTTGAAAGTACAACTATTTGGTTGAAAATTCATCTTTGTGTGTTGAAAAATCAATTATGCGCTTAAAAATTAAACTGTTTTGTTGAATAAGGTATTTAATATAATTATTTAATTTAAAAATTTTAATTTTTTAAAATTATTTTATAAAATTTAAAATCTAATTATTTTATTGAAAATTCAACTATTTTGTAAAAAAAAGTCATCTTTTCTGTTCGGAAATTCAACTGCTTTGTTGAAAATTCGTCTTTTTATATAGACAATTAATCTTTTTTGGAATTAAAATTCATCATTTTTGGTAGAAAAGTTCTTGGTTGAAAATTCGTCTTTCAAGGTTAAAAATTCATCTATTTTGTGGAAAATTCGTCTCTTTTGCCAGAAAGTTCAAGTATTTGGTTCTAAATGCAACTATTTAGTTGATAAATCATTTTTTTTTTAATTCAACTATTTAGTTGAAATTTTATCTCTGCATGTCGAAAAATCAACTATATGGTTACAAATAAAACTATTTTGTTGAAAATTTTATTATTTCGTTGAAAATTCAACTATTTTGTAAAAAAGTTATCTTTTTGTTCGAAAATTCAACTGCTTTGTTGAAAATTCGTCTTTTTAGATTGCATTTTTTTTTTACTTCATATTCATCGTCTTTGGTAGAAAAGTTTTTGGTTGCAAATTCGTCTTTCAAGGTTGGAAATTCAACTATTTGTTAAGAAATTTTTCTCTTTTTCTTGAAAGTTCAACTATCTGGTTGTAAGTGGAAATTTTTTGTCTCAAATTCATTTATTTTTTTTTAATTCAACTGTTTGGTTGAAAAATCATCTTTGTATGTCGAAAAATAAACTATGCGTTTAAAAATTAAACTATTTTGTTGAGAATTGAATTATTTTGCTGGAAAGTTAACTATTTTATAAAAAAAGTTATCTCTTTTGTTCAAAAATTCAACTGTTTTTTTGAAAATTCGTCTTTTTAGATTGGAAATTCATCCTTTTTGGAACTCAAATTAATCCTTTTTTTTGTAGAAAAGCTCTTGATTGAAAATTCGTCTTTCAATGTTGAAAATTCAACTATTTGATTGTAAATGGAACTATTTGGTCTCCAATTAATTTGTTTGTTTCTTGAAAATTCAACTAGTTGGTTGAAAAATTATTTGTCTTGGTTGAAAATTCATCTTTTCGGGTTTGAAAGTCTTATTTAATAGAATTTATTCCCCTGTTATTCCCCTATTTTCATCAGAAATCACCCTATTTCCCCTGTTTTGAGAGCATTTTGGGCTGTGAAGTCTGTTTAAATATTATGCTTCTACGTTTTGTGTTTTAATTTAGGCGTTTATCAAATAAAATCGAAAAAAATTGACTTAAAGGGGGGTGGGGGGTGTTCGTATTTGCGACATCAGCTCGGAGGGTTCCAGTTTTGTATGATGTTCTTTGACGAAAAAGAAAAGGGGTGAAAAAAGTCTTCAAAACAGCGGGACGTAGTTTTTGGAACGGCTCCTTATTGCAAGAGTAATATTAAAAGTTTAAGGAAAGTTTGTATAGTGTAGTTCCCTTGTGAGGTAATTTGCGCTAAGGAACCAATGCAGGTGCACGGACGTTCACCTTTAATCAAAGTAAGAATAGCGAGTTCAAGGTCGTGGTTAGCCATCTGTATGAAGTCACTTATCGTTTTTTTTTTAATTTTAAGATCTTATCCGTTTAGAATTTACTATTAATTACTTTATTCACTGATTATATTTTTATTAAAGTAAGTAACTGAATTATTAGTCGATAAATTCCCAGAGACTAGAGATTAAATTTTCACTCAGAAAGGCATTAATTTAAAAACTGAATATTGTTTAAATAATTGTTGAAAGATGTTATTACCATTTTAAACTATGTTAACGTATGAGTTTTTATATTTTAAATAATTTAAATTAGTGAAATTTCAATATTGTCATAATTCGTAATACTTTAATTGAGTGATAATAGAATTAGATTCTGAATAAAGTCTTGGGTAGAGAGTTGTATTTATATTCAAAATCGATGTGGCTATGAGCACGATTCTTATGCCATCATATAATTCTCCTCACAATCAGAAACCTAACGGTAATCAGGAAATTCTCAGCATAACTTGAGTTTAGTTTTCTTCATTATTTCTTAGAGACAATTAAAACGTTTTATCTATTCTAAGGTCATTAAGTATTTTAACAAGTTAGTAGAGTTTGAAAAATGGGAGTCTACTTTAGAAAATTAGTTTTATTCTTATAATAATTAATATTTTATTTATATAAAATTTGGGTTTCTTGTTTCAATTTAATGTGAAATATCAATATTTCTTGCAGACTTTCATTCATAAGAATCAATTTTTCTACTTTGGGAAGTCTTCCAATGTTGTTAGAAAATTAATTCATCTTTCAATGAAAATTAATCTTTATTAAAATGGACTTGAAAATATAATTCCGAATGGGCAGTATCTATGTGCAGCGAAAAAATTCATCTATTTGTAGCGAAATTTCGGTACACGTAGCCACGGCCTTTAGAATACCAGATTTATTTCATCTTTCAGAAACAATATTCTCAAGTAATCTCTTTCTTTTCAATTGAAATGCTTCTTTTAGTTTTCAGTAGGAATTTGTTTCTGAGGATTTTTTTAAAATGAATATATTTTCCGCTAGGATTACTCAATACTAATAATTTGTTGTTGTTTTTTCAGACAGATTTTTGATCCTTTGATGAGATCTAGATGAGATCACATCATAGATTCTGAATTCCGTAGGAATTTTTCAAGTTTCTGAAGTAAATTTACCAACCTGTTGATGGAATCGTAGGATTACTACCAATTATGGAACCGAAACTTGGATCCTGTGAATTTTTCTGCGACTGTAAAATTTTAAATTGGAACCAGGTGCACTTATCGAAACCGGAGAATGAGGATTCAGATTTCAGAACCAACTTTTTAGCTTCGTTGCTGGAAACCGATTGCGTATATGCATTTGCAGAACACACCGTGAGACTCCAGCTGAACTGAAGGAAGCTTCTCCCCTCCATGATGGGTTAGACATAATTATCCCTATTTCAACCTTCACTAAATTCTACTATCTCGGTCGGTATTTTCGATTCCAAAACGTTCATTTAATTTTGATTTATTAGCTACTTCTTCTAAATTATTTAGTACAATTATTTATACTACTTGGTTAAGTTTTATTTATATTTTTATGAAAAATTTGATGCTCTTTCATACATTGCAGAGATCACAGTCTTTCCCTTATTCCCCTTTTTTCCCTATTCTTGACAAACTTTCCCTTTCCTCCCTTTTCTCTTTAAATGAAGGATTATTTAAAAGTAAAATATTTAAATTATACACCGAGCTGCCAGTCACTTTTTTTCAAGTTACTTTTGAAAGAAAAAGTCATTTTTTTAAAAGGAAAAGGTCCCTTTAGTCACATTTCTCCATCTTATTTTATAGTTTGCTAGCATTAGCAATCGCGAGCTACGCGTACGTGTAGTTGTTCGATTTGAGAGAAAAAATAATTTTTAATACAAAATAAAAATTTCGAATAACTATTTTTCGGGTTTGTTTGTTTATTTATTTTCAAGGTTATACAAATATAATTTTCCTAAGATTACTGAGAAAATTCGAAAAGATTTTTAAACATTTCAGGTATATCAAATCAAATTTTCAGCAAAAAAGTTCATCTTTAACCCAATAGTCCAAATCCAAAACAGACACATTTTCTACAAAATAGATGAATCTTTAACCAAAAAAGATTAATTTTCGACCAGATGCATTTTTAGCTAAAGCATATGAAATATTTGCAAGAAAATACGAATTTTATACAAAATAGTTGATTTTTTAATCCAAAAATATGATTTTTCAACAAAAAAGTTAATTTCTAACCAAATAGTTGTATTTTCAAACAAATAAATGAATTTTCTTCCAAAAAGATTAACTTTCTACCAAAAAAAGACAAATTTTTAACTAAAATTATGAAGTCTTAACGAAAAATGTAATAGTTGATATTTCAATCTAAAGTGATGTTAATTTTCAGTAAAAAAGATTTGATTTCATAAAAAAACTAATTTTTAACATTATATTTTAACCTTCAACCAAAAACAGATTTTAATTTTAATCCAAACACTTGCAATTTTAATTTAAAAAATCAAATTTTTTAGACAAGAAAAAAAATCTTAGACAAATTATAATTTGAAGGAAAAAATAATTTTTAATATAAATAAATGTTCATTTACCTTAAGGTTATATAGATATAATTTTCCTAGGCTTCGCAAGAAAATTCAAAAAGACTTTTGAAGATTTCAGATATGTCGAAAAAGTATCTAGAAAGCTTCTAAGAATTTTTCTTATCTTTACAAAATTTGAGGAAAAATTTGAGTCAGTTTAAAAAATATTTAGGACCTCCTGATGCTTTTTAAAATTTTTTAAATATTTCATTTTTCACTTTCGTATTGGTTTTTGAAATTTTCAGTAACCTTTTGTAATGTTTTAAAATATTTAAAAATATTATCTTTTCTAAAATAATGAAGCACTTTAAATATTTCCAGGAATCTTGAGAAAGTTGTTGCATTACCTTCAAATCTTTCAAAGTCTTTAAAAAACTTCAACATTTTATTTCGAAATCTCAAAAAACCTACATTTTGTTTTAAGTTTTTAAAAATATTTTCCAATTTTACATTATTTTAGAAATTTTTCAAGTACTTGTAATTATTTTGTTAAATTATTCAAATTTTTCCTAAAATTCTGAAAAAATTCTGCAAAATAAAAAAAATTGCTTTAAAATCTTCCAAATTCTATTTTGACAATTTTCCAAATCTTTTGGAATTTTTTGAAATATTTAAAAATATTCTCTTAAAATAAATTTTGATGAATAAAAAAATCATTCTAAATTTGAATTTACAAAATTACAGAAAATTCAAAAGAACATACTGTAAACAGCCACTTATTTAGCTACTTAAAGAGTCAGGCAATTGTTCAAAAACTAAAGTTGATGTCTATAAAATTCTGTATAACTTTTATCGCTAAAAATCATATCCACGTAGTATGCAATCAATCAGGTATTCAACAACAATGAGTGCGAGATTTTCAAGAATTTCGTTCCACCAATTTTTCAGATACAGTATCGACAGAAGGATTTAGTACATTTCCTTTGATCGTTTGAAAATTCATACTTCACTTCAAAGACGAATATCTGTGCAGAAACTGAATTTACGACTTTGCAATCAGAATAATTTAAGAGATTAATAGTTTTTGCGTCGAAATTATTTTAATGAACGAGTCAAAAAATATTTAGCTTCAAAGTTAAAAGTTTTTTTTAGCAAATTGAACATTTTGAAATCTTGTATTCAACACTTCATCAAATTTGGAAAAGTGTTCCTAAAAATTTAGAAAAATAATGAAATCAAGATAAAATCCTCTTTAAATTTAAATCAAGAGCACGATTAACTATTATGTATTTGCTGAGGATTATGAATTTTGCGATATTCGTCGTTAACCTTCATTTTTATACAGGATGCAATTTCAGATTCAATTAGATATACAATGGAATATAAAGGAATCTGAAATTACATATAGTTAAGTATCATTTTTTTAAATTAGGCCGCAATCGACTCTAGCTAAATAAAATGGAATGACCCTTATTTCGCTTGTAGTAAAATTATGTTATTCACCCTCGAATTCGCAGCAATAGAATTTCATTAAATCTTGGAAATGCAAGCTAATACAATAAATGTATAATTGAATAGAAATTTTTTAGCAGATGAGTGATTCTATTTACACCATAGCCATCTTTTGCTGTAAACAGAAGTCACTTTTAGTCACTTTTTGTTTTCAAAATTAGTCACTTTAGTAATTGTATACACTTTTTTCCAAGTACATTAATCTGTGACAGCCCTGTGAATATTCGAAATTGAAAACTCTTCAATATATAATGTGATATTTTTTATAAAATTTCGGCTAATACTCGATATTAATTTATCATGCTATAAAATGAGAGGATATTTTGAAACGCTCAAGTCTAAATAAAAAAAAATCATAAAAATAGTAATTTTCATCATATTTAAAAAATATTTTTATCTGTTCTGCATATATTTTAAACAGATTTTTTATTTTTTTGTTTTAGCTAATAGTCACATGCCCTACAAAAAATATTTTTTAGGATATTGGGACATTTTTGTTTGCGAAAATCTCTTTGTCTAAAATGGGCAACTTTTTGGCAATCAACCTTATGATTAATGAAAAGGATCCATAAACCCAGCCATATCCACGAAAATCCTAAATTTTTCACCAATTTATTCTCCTTCTTACAGAATAAAGCAGATACTCGGTGGAATGCGGTTTCTCAAAACTATAATTCGAAGTCTTTGAGGAAATTTGGTCAACACCCCGAAATCGACAATACTGCACAAGAATAGGAATCAAACAGGATAATCTGATAGTAGTTAGCGATTGCTATAAGGCTCAAGGGGGAGCGAGGGGTCGAGAGATTTTGTTTGTTAATATTTGGAATTTTGGTAAATTCGCAAATGAAACAAATAACTCACAGTAATTGTACAGAAATTGAAAAAGAATTTGACTTTACACGCCTGAGAAATCTTGTAAGTGAGAAACAAACTCATCCAACAAAAGTTGAAAAAAAGTCGGGGAATTTTATTGGTCAGGGAAAATTCAGGGATTTGGAAAAAAAATCTTGCAAAAGTCAGGGAATTTCTATAATTTTAAATAACTATCAAGCAGAATAAATTCGATATTTCTCAATTTTAATTTGAAATTTTTTTATTCCGTTCATAAAAGATTCCAGGTTAAAAATATTACAAGTTTAAGATTCTGGTCTTTAATTATTAATGGGCAGGCAAAACGAAAAATTGGTCAGGGAAAAATTAGGGAATTTTTGAAATGAAGTTTTGCAGTAACCCTGATTTATTATTCTTGTTAGTAATTTATTTGTTTTTTATTTATATTTCTTTTTTTGCAGTTGATTCCTCCTAAAAATTATCTGCTTAGTTCTAAATTTTATTTATTATTTTATATTTTATTATTTAGACTTGTATTTTAAAATTCATATTTTGGCTTTGAAAAGACAATTAAAAACTTTTTTGGCTGAAAATTCAATTGTTTTTTTGTTGAAAATCTGTCTTTCATTTTAAACTTCTTATTTAAAACTCATATCTTTATGTTAAAAAGTCAAACTCAAGTATTTTTTGGATGAAAATTCAACTATTTTGTTGAAAAAATTTTTTTCAATAAAAAATTTATCTATTTTAGTAGAATTTGCATCTTTATTGAATAAAAATGCAACTATTAGGTTAAACATTCAAAATTTTTGTTAAAAAGTCATCCATTTTGGTTGAAAATTCAACTATTTCATAGAAAATTTACTTGCTGTATTTTGTTGTTAAAAACTCAACTAATATCTTTTATGGATGAATATTCAACTATTTTTTTTAAATTTTGTCTTTTTGATTTAAAAACGCATCTGTTTTAATAGAAATTTCATCTTTCTTGGATATGAATGCAGCTATTTGGTTAAAAGTCAACAATTTTGTTAAAAAGTCATCCTTTCTGGTTAAAAATTTAACTGTTTTTTGAAACTTCGTCTTTTTGAGTTGAATATTTGAATATTTTCCTAGGAAATTTACTTCTTGTTTAAAACTCATATTTAATGATTAAAAGTCAAATTAAAATTTTTGTTATATGAACATTCAAATTTTGTTGTTGAAAATTTGTCTTTTTGATTTAAAAATTCATCTGTTTTAGTAGAAATGTCATCTTTCTTGGATAAAAATGCAACTGTTTGGTTGAAAATTAATCTTATTTGCTTGAGAATTCATCTATTTTGTTTTAAAATTTTGTTTGTACCACTTTGCTAAGAAATCATTTTTTTTAAGATTCATATTTTTAGTTGAAAATTCATTTCTTTAGTTGACAATCGAATTATTTTGTTGAAAATTAACTTTTGTGCTAAAAATTCATATTTTATATTTAAAAATTCAATTTTTGTACAGAAAATTCTTCTTTTGGCTTGAAGGATCAACAATTTAGATAAACTTTTTTTTTTCATGACTGAAAAATCTTTATTTGTTGACAATTCGTCTTTTTTGTTTTAAAATTCATTTTTTAAAATGAAATTCTATCTTCTTTTTGTTTGAAATATCAACTATTACACTTTTTGTCGAGAGTTCATCTTTTTAGGTTGAAAATCGAATTATTCTGTTGAAAATTAACTTTTGTGCTGAAAATTCATATTTTATGGTTCAAAATTTAATTTTTGTACAGAAAATTCTTCTTTTGGCTTGAAGGATCAACAATGTAGATAAATTTTTTTTCTTTCATGACTGAAAAATCTTTATTTGTTGAAAATTCTTCTTTTTTGTTTTAAAATTCATTTTTTAAAATGAAATTCTATCTTTTTTTGTTTGATATATCAACTATTACACTTTTTTGTCGATAATTCGTCTGTTTAGGTTGAAAATTTAATTATTTTCTTGAAAATTCAAGTATTTTGTTAAAAAGTCATCTTTTATAGTAGAAAAGTAATTTTTTCTTTAAAATAAATAAATCAATTTTGAAATTTTTAATTTTTTTCTGAAATATTTTTTCATTCCGTTTATAAGAGATCTCATGTTAATAATATTGCAAGATTAAAATGCTAGTATAATAATGGTAATGGTCAGGGAAAATAAAAAATTGGTCAAGGAAAAATGTGAGAATTTTGAAAATGAAGTTTTCACCCTGCAAAACCTGTATTATTTTGTATACAACAAATTTCAATTAGTTTCAAGTCCCATATCTTATTATTTCTAGAAATCATAAATGTTGCTTTGTTTATTTATTTTTGATGCACAGAGTGGAATTTTTTCTTTTCATTGATGAGAATTAAAAATTTTAGTATTCTCTGGGTTTCTATGAAAATAAAAATTAATCTATTTAAAAATTATGAATAGAAAAGTCTATTTCTTTAGACCAAGTTTAGATCAACTTTCTAACTTCAGACCAACCTTATACAAAGCTTCTATTATTTATAAAATAGTTTAAATAGATTGAACAGATGAGTATTAAAAATGCAAAATCTATACTTAAAAATGTATTATTCTGTTATCAACCCCATTCTTATCTTCAATGTTGTCTTTGCATGATTCCCTGTTTTTCGCATTTGACTTAGCTTTTGACTTTTTCTAAAAATTTGTAGATGATGTTTGATTTTATTTACTTATTTTATTTTAATTCTATATTGTGTATGAATATGACTTTTAATGGCTTTTTCCAGTTTTCTGCACTATAATATTTGTAAACTTTTGCACACTTTTCAAGAGATGTGGAAAATGAAATTATTGACAAATCTTAGAATATCTTAATCATTTGATTAACATTTTTAAACTCATTTTAAAGGAAAATAATCATTTTTCTGTAAGAATTTGTCATATGGCGTACTAATTACAAAATGCAATAAGTGAATTAAACAAAGTTACTTTTTATAGAATAATATCAAACAAGTAAGAAAAAAAATACTTTTTCTTAAAAATGAAATAAAAATGTTTATTAAATTATTTACAATTATGGTAATATAAAAGGGGATAGTTTAATATGCGAAAAAATGTAATACATGCATTTGTAAGACATTGAGAACATAAAAACAACAAAAAATCAATAGAAATGACAAAATTCCAATATAGGGGACCTCTAAAAATTAAAACGCTAATTAAATCGTTTCCACCCCCACTCACCCTACTTTACCCTCTCCTCCTCTACTTCCCATCCCCTCCACTACTTCCCCTTCCCTCACTTCACCATTCGTCAATTTCACATCTTTTCCCTCTTTTAATTTCCACTACCTCTACTCCCCTCACAGCCCCTTCTTCCACCTTCTCTCATTTTCCCTCACTTTTCTTATTAAACATTCTCTCATTTCTCCACGCTACCCGCACTTCCCCACTCATAATTTCCCCTACTCCCTCTCCCTCCACATCCATCACCCCCATGAGCCCCTCCCCTCACTTGCCTACACTACCCGCACTTACCCACTATTCATTTCTCCTAATCCCCCTCCCATCTTCCCATGAGCCCCTCACATCATTTCCCCTCACTTACCCTACCCAATTTCCACTCCTGAAAAAAGTGCGACGGACGGACGCACATTGGAAAAATGACTTTTTTGTTCAAAATAATGTGCAGTTCGTTATTAAAAGAAAAATTGTTGCAATCCCCTACTTTCCATCAAGTAACATCAGCTGAAGTTATTTTACTATGATACAATAAACAAAAGGATTTTTATAAATAAATTATTTGTTGAAAGTGTTTTCTATCATTTTCATTAATTTTACGTTTTTTCAGTTATATTGCAAGAAATTTGGGTGGAAACAATATTATTATTGAAAAAATGTCTCTCAAGATTATTCTTGTTAATATTATAAACAAATTTATTTAACAAATTCAGGCATTTATCGACGGAAAATTCATTTGATTTTCTATGTCGTTCCTTTTAATTGAAAACTTCATGATAATTTCAGCAAAATTTATAACGACTTGATAAATTTTATAATTTTTCAAAACGAATTTGATAAATAAATACATTATTCGGGCGTTTGTCGACGAAACAATTCGTTTTTTTTTTCAATGTCAGTCCTTTTCATTGTGGACTCCGTGATAATTTGATCAACATTTATAATTACAGTCCAAACTCCGAGCATTGCCGTTTTCGGGGCTGTAGGGGAGTACAATTCCAAGAAGCCATAAACCCCCACTCTAAGCGCGTTCACGCTCGAATGCGTGGAGGAGAAGAATGCAGCTGACAGACTCCGAGCATTGCCGCGCGTCGGTTAGGTTAAAAATCTATCTCGAAAATCGTTTTATGTACGTAGTGTACATTAGGGTGGTCCAAAAATGCAATGCAACATTTTTTTTACCCTAGAGGGCAAATCCCTGCCCCAAAGTTTCCATTTCTGCAGAAAAAAATTCCACAATATTTTTTTCGAAATTCTAATATTAACACGTGCCACCGAGCACTTCAAAATCCAATTTAATTAACATGGGGAAATTTTGGATTTTAGAAAAATTGAACTCATACTTCAGGGTTTGACCGAAACGTGCCAACTTTTTTAAGGATTAAAGAGGAGTACCAATAAAATAAAACCATAATAATAACTTTTATTTCCAACCCATCCTTCCCCCCCCCCTCCCTCACACACACATGACCCAAAAATAAAAAACTACATTTTTACGTATTATTGTTGCTTTTTAGCAATTTCCGTCGTCTTTTTCATACAAATAATCACTAATGGACAATTTGAACATTTGTCACTACTCTTTGAACAATCTTTAATTGTTTAAACAAATGTAACTTATTTAGATAATTATTTATTTCCAAAAAATGTAAAAAAATCGTATTTTCTGATTGAAATTCAATAGTTTGTCATTTTTTGGAGAAGTAAATTTTTTTAAAACATTATGTAATCATTCAAACAATTACTTATTGTTTATTCTCAAAATTTCTAAGAATTGACCCAGAGATGCCCATTTTTTTCTCAAATTAGTATCCTATGCTACTTTTTGTTGAATAATTATATAATTTTGATACACTTCTTCTAATTTTTAATAAATGTCTATTTGTTTAAACAATTTTGATTTGCTTAAGCAGTTTTTTCGATAACTTTAAAAAAATTAAATTAAATACATATAATTATTTTTCTGACTGTATAGTGTATAGAAATAATATATTAATCATTTTTTAATTGTTTGAACAAATATAATTTGTTTAAACAATTACTGTTCCCAAAAAACGTTTAAAATCTTATTTTCTGAATTAAACATAATGTTGAATGATTTCGAGGAGTAATAGATTCTGCTGCGAACTTTATGTTATTGTTTATACAATTAATTATTATTTTTTTTTAATTTCCTTAAAATTGAGTATGGATGATTTACATATTTTTTGGCGCATTATTGAATAAATCATAAAAGTCATAATGAAATTTAAATTATAAAAGTGTATTTATTATTGCTTTCTTCATATTTCTACAATCTTTATCATCATTCTATTTTAATATTTTATATTATTGATCCACATTTTTTAATAGAAAACTACTTGAACGAATCAAAATTTTTTAAACAATGACACGACGTTGCATTTTTAGCAAAAAAAAAGAAATTTTCTACCACAAGAGATAAATTTTCATCAAGAGAGTCGAATTTTTTCGAAAACCTTTGACTTTCAATCCCGAAAATATGAATTTTCAACAAAAAAAAAGGTAATTTCAAACCAAGAAAGTTGAATTTTCAATGATATAGTTGCATTTTCAATCAAAAAAGATTAATTTTGTAGCAGACAGAAAAGAACTCTTTCCAAAAAAGCTGAGTTTTCAAGCTAAAAAATCCAATGTTTTAGAAAAAGCTTGATTCTCAATCCCGCAATGTTAAATTTTCGAGAAAAAAGTTCATTTTCAACAAAGAAAAATGAATTGTCAACGGAATAGCTGAATTGTCGATGAAAAATAAATAATTCACTTTTAAAATTAATGTTAAGTTTGTCGACTAGCGAGGTCATACATAGGTTGTCGATGTAGTTTTCGATCTACTTTTCTACCAAGAAATTAATTTTCTATAAAAAAAGACGAATTTTCAACAAAACAGTTGAATTTCCGACCAAAAGATATATCTTTTCAACAAAATAGTTGAATTTCAAATAAAAAAATTAAAATTTTAAACAAATAATAACATTTTTATCAAAAATAGATGAATTATGGACCAAAAATGTAACAGTAGACATTCAGCCAAAAAGAATTGACTTTCAACTAAAAATAGTTGGATTTTCTTATTGTGTTCTATTAATTCAGTTCGCATTTAAGGAAACAAACAAGAAAAAGGGGAAGTTTCTTAAAAATAAGAAAAAAGAGGAATTCTTTTAAAAAGGGGAAAAGAGTGTTAAGTCTGATATTGAGTTATTAAATAGCTACAAGTAAACTTAAGAGACTGTGGCAGCCCTGAGTATCAAGTACATATTAATTGATCAAATTTGCATTATAATGCATAGATTTACATCTTGCATGAGTTCTACAAATGTATGAGTTTGCAAATTTGCAAATAGAGAATTTATATGAAATAAAAAGAACAAAAATGCAATAAAATAATCAACATAGAGGTATATGTCTAACATTAAGGATGACGAAATAGTAAGAAAACATTCGATTAAAAAAAATGAAGGTTATTGTATTTAGACTTGAAATTGTTATCATATTTTTTGCCATGTTTGCGACGATTGGAAGTATGGATGTCATAACCACAACTATCTGTCTACTGCAGTAGAACCAAGTATACTGGGGCTGTTTGTGACATTTGTAGTTGCAGCAGGAAGTTTTTCAATACTACGCAGAATTGTAATAAAGACTAATGTCCGATCCCATTTGTTAGGATAACGACATGAATAGTGAACCACTTACAACGCTCAATATAAAAGCGACTATTAGGCCGGGAAGAATTGATACGCGCAGATTAACATTCTGCGTATTTTTAACTTTTTTTGTCTCCTATCATTTTTCCCATAAGTTCCTCGAGAAGTATTAAACATGTAAGTAAAATAAAGATGTGTGTAAACTTCATCAGTGAGCCATACGAAATCATTAGTGAACCACGCGTAGGACCAAGATAGTGAGCCACGTAAATCGATAAAGAAGAATAGTCTTCGAACTTAGCACCATCTTGTAATTCTTTTTCGCATTCAGTTTTGCCGGTAATAGAGCACATTTTCGACAACTCAATAGTGTCACATGATATAGATTTTTCATCCTCACTTTGTGAAAAAACGTACCTTGAGACAGCGATATACACAAACACGGAAATAGTGGTTATTTTTCTTTGGTTCTGACAGTTAGCTAATTTTTACGATAAGTGTCATGGCCGATAAAATCAGAAGCACTGCTCACCTTTTGACATAAATAATGGATTATGCAAAGCCACTACTCGCTATTATATGGTGAGGATATTAAGAAAATTTGGGCAATTATACGTAACTTCAATATTTGATTTTGCATTTACTATGTCCATGCAGAAATGAGATCGTGTGGCTTACTATTAAGGAGGGCCCACTATTATTAATGACGCTTATTTAATTTTGAGTAAATAATATCACTCTATAAGATAATGTCGATACTTTCTTGAAAACACTGAAAAATAAAATAAATTAAACAAAAATATATTTGAATAAAGTAATTTTTGTTTTTGAAACAGCCAGCTATAACCTCCATTCAATGATTTCTATATCTTTAAATTATCTATGTGACATCATGAGTTTCAGATGTCATACAGAATCGAAACTTCGAATCAAAATTTTTGGTTAGTAAGAAATTCGAAGAAAGGAAATAAAAAAATAATCCAAGTTCTAAAAACATACTAAAGTTTGAAAACTAGTTCTGCTATTAATTTCATATACGGGGCATAATTTCTCAAGTGTACCCACCTCGAAAATGAAAGTTGTCCGATCAGGATAAAAATCGGCCCAATTGTAGTCCTATTAGATAGTACTCCTCACAAAAAACATTAATTAGGTTTGAAAATTATTTATCAAAGTGGAGGGGGTACAATTTTTTGTGTTTTTAAGCAAAGCCTTACTTTAAAACATTTACAACTTTTTTCCTAATGCTTTAAACAAAATTTCACTACAAATGTTTTTGATAGACTTTTTCACAAACTTTGTGGTGGTCGTAACGATTTTTAAGAAATGTCAAAATTTGACCCTAATTTTTGAAAATCAACAATAAATTTGACTTTTTTCAAATTTCGACCATTTTTTTATTCTTCAAAATACTTTTAAAAGAAAGGTGAGATTCTTTCCTATAAGACCCCTAATTTTCAGAGTGGCAAATTAATTTGTCTTTGAGTAATAGAACGATACGTAAACAAGATGCCATGATAGGGCGGGTG